>VYZV01021170.1:1467-14413 GCA_013401275.1 Pandion haliaetus
ATCATAATCAGGTAGTGTGAAGAAAATACTTCACTACAGAATCACTAACTTGTTAAATTAAATGACTGGCAACTCAAAAATATTAATGTGTGGTGTTACATATGTAAGGAGAGTGACAAGCATTACAAGACAAGGCATATTTCCCTGGAGGAATCAAAATAGTTCCTCTATTGTTTCTGTCCATAAAGAAAACGATTTTTGTTTATTCTGGGTATTTTG
Source organism: Pandion haliaetus (assembly GCA_013401275.1). NCBI lineage: Eukaryota > Metazoa > Chordata > Aves > Accipitriformes > Pandionidae > Pandion > Pandion haliaetus. Next base: position 1,687 of record VYZV01021170.1, read on the forward strand.
TTTGCATAGAGTATGGTACAGGGATCCCTCGGAGACCCTGCTGAAGTGACAACACAATAACAAATTGCCTTACCACCTTAGATCCAGATATAACACGGCCCACATGTTTAGCATCAAAATTCTAATAATAATAATCTACCACAAAGTGGGTGTGTTTGGGTTTGGGTTCTTCCTACCATTCCGGCCCCCCCAGCTTTTATAACAGCAGCCCTCTTGCTATTGGCAACAGTGCTGAGTGAAGAGTGGACAATACTCATTTATAAATATTTTGTTCACATGGCCTTTTACCACAGTACTGAGGATTTTTTTAGAACTGAGTAATTTTTTATTATATCATAGGAAATATTGCTATTGGCCAGCCAGTTTTTCTATTATTTGAATACCTTCCTAAATACTGCTTCTTGGCACATACAGGTTTTTATTTGAGAAACAGGTTAATTAACAGGTTTGGTATCAACTCAGAAGGGGAAGAAGGGGAAAAAGGTCTTCTTTGAGTGCAAGCTTGATCAGTTATGCCTGAGCAGATTGGATCTTCACCTTTTTATTGTGAATTTTCAAATATTTTCCTGTAATGTTTCTAAAAATTTCTGTGCACATGGTACTGCCAAAAGCAGTTTAGTCCCTTGTAACAAGGCCATTCACAGCTTTGAATAACTAATTTTATAGTAAATCCTCAAGGGGAAAAAAAACCCCAACACCTTCCCCCTCCACCCCCCGCCCTGGAAAAAAAGATATACCCAAAATACTCAAACCCAAACTGAAACAAATAATAACCCTTACCCTCCCCCAAAAAGCCCTTTAAAGGTCTATTTTTATCAAAATTCTTTTAAGGAGAATTTAGAAGAGGAAACTGACCCACTAAAGAGACATCAGAATCTGCTTTTCTGACTGTCCATTCTATAAAACATTATCCATTATTCTGCAACTGAGTTTCAGCTTAATTTATGCCTGTCATGGAAAAAGCTTCCTAATGTCAGGTCTGGCTCTGAGTAGGGGTGTGCAGGGGGATCAAGCTGTGCTACTGTTTAGGATCCCTGCCAAACAAGTGACATTTCCCAAGAACATAAGCAGAATTTTAAGAAGTTGTCTTTGTCCTTCTTAAACAGTAGGGCTAAAGGGGACTAAGGAGAAGAAGAAGAAGAGAGAAAGAAGGCTTAACCTGATAGGGGTACGTGGGTGCTAAGAAGGAAAATAACAAAGCTATTCTGAGCAGGGAACAATATTCCCTTTAAGAATAAACTATCAAAATTAATAGTTAGTCCCTTGCAAATGGCTTAATTTCCTATTGTAAAGTGTAAGGTAATTAGAATATTTTTGAAGACAAGTATTTAAATATTTAGCAACACTATTAAAACTGATTAAAAAAGCAAGACTAGATTTAGAGTTTGCCCTGTCTACAACATGGAGGCAAGGTCCAGTGGCTCACAAGGGAGAACAGCAGCAAGGATGACACCATAATAAAAGACTTAAAACTGACCTGTAATTTACCTTCTGAATATTCATTGCATAATTTACGTTTCTGAATTTGTCTTTTTCTATTGAAGACCTCCAATAAAGGTGTGTTTGGATTGAGACAGATATTAAATGATTCTTCTGTATTTTGGGGTTTGAAGTGAATATAGCTGAAGTAAATTAGTACCTCAGAAAGGACAGGACTTTCACACTCCAGGGCATGAGCTAACGTTTGATCAGGAAAAAAAAAAAAAAAAAAAAAGGAAAGGAAATACCTACAAGGGGTTATTCAAAATTTGCTGACTTCAGCAGTTTATAGAGTATTCCTCACCTCATGCTAATCTCTCTGGTTTCCTATATCGAAGGCCAAAATTGATCATTAGCTTATCTATCTCCACATTTTGCATAGTGCAGAATAGCACCATTGTGAGTCAGTCCTGCATGAAACTTAAGGAATAAAACATTTCAATTCGTAGAAGTCTAAACTGTGTGCCACTGCCAAAAAATGTAAGAAAAAGGTTAAAAATGATGATTTCCATTTGATAGGAATTAGAAATGGTGAAGGGGAATATTAATTCCATTCCAGAATGAAGAGTTTACTCCTTTCCCTAACATGGAATGGAAATTACAGAACACAATTAAAAGTTTAAGAATAACCAAGGTATTTAATCTCAAAATTTTAAAAATGTGACTAAAACCTGATTTTCTGAGTTCTGACCATTCAGCTTTGGCTCCCACAGTTTTTGGAGCATATTTAGTATTGCTGCTTGAACAATGTTTTTTATGAGAGAGTTTTGAAAGCTGAGACCTTGTAAGCCATAGTTTACATCCTCTAAGAGAAGTCTGGGGACTAAGACCACTACTTAGAGTTTGAGGGCTCTTAGATTTCTTAGAAGGGAGCTGAAAGCTGGTGTCAGATGAGTCTGGATCATCCATCAGAAGAGCTAGACTCCTGTCTCCAAAGCACAGACCTCAGTGTCTGCTTCTCAAGTTCTAGTTTCCAAGATTTCTAGATTGTCCTTCCACTAACCTTTTATGTCGTACATGAAATTTAGAATCCCTGTCACAAAGTAGGGGCCTGAGCCTGAGCTGATGTCAGGACTTCTAATTTCATAGCTTGGAAGATTCGCCTTGTAGTAGAAAGGAGACTTTCACTTTATTCAGCATCACAACATAACGTATTTATTTACCATCTGCACATCTTTTTAAATGGCACTTTCTGAGCTGAAGGTGAGACATGGTATGTTATGATTAGACATTACTGATCTGTACAAAGACCTCTATTCCTTGCCTGTCCTGGGCTGCCTCCCACATCTTGCTGGGTGCAAAGTCCTTCCAGTTCCTACCCAGAAATAAACATTCAGCACATGGCTCACCCCCACTGAGCTGGGATTGCTACAGTCTTTCAAGCTGAGCCTCAACCACAGGGGCAGGCTGGGCACATGAAGACGAGTATAGTTGTTCAGGGCACGGATCTTCTCCTTTCTGCAGAAACACAAGCTCTGAGTGAAAGAGGGATCTTGCTACAGTAAGAATGATCTCAGAAAACAAATACACAAACCAGCAAAATAATAATTAAAAACCTCCTTTTCTTTTGGTATGAAAAGAACTGTTAAACCTATTAATGATATCAAGATGCTGAAATGTTGCAAATATATAAAATATTCAGAGGTCCGTTTATTATGTTATTATATTTAACAGCATTACGGAATATGCTAGGTATATGTATTTCTAATGTTTGAGATAAAAATCTGCTATAAGAAGATGTTCTATAAATTAAAGATTATGGAAAGTAGAGACTGGTAAGAACAAATAAATATCCCTAAAAAAAATGGAGATTCTATTTCAGGCAATAGAGAGCCCAGCTCTTAATTGTTTTGGGTTTTAGTGACAGTTTATAGTTATGAGTCCTGCAAGGTTAGTCACCTGGACTCTTTCATGATCCCTCAGAGGATGGAATTACAAGTAAAATAATCAAGACAAATAAAACAACTAGAGTTATAGCCTGTGGAAAAATTGCAACTCCCAAAAATAGTATGTGAGAGTTACTTCTGTCATTATCTATTTTATCAGTGTGTATTTTTGGGGGAAAATCTTTTAACAGACCTCAGGTTATGGAACACAACTGATTATGAAACACCTTTTATATGAAGGTCTTCTAGATAAGTCAAGACCAGGGCTAAAATTTTAAATGAATGATCTTTTTCATGTATAATTTATAATCAAGTAGATTTTAAATGAAAAAAGTAATTCACTATCTTATTCAATATTAATTGAGAAGGAATTAAAGGGTTTGTAAGTAGACAATGTGAGAAATTTTCACTGAGTCCTATAAAATGAAGAAAATAGATTTTAAAGAGTTGTATTAAAAAGGAGAATTTAATCTATATTTATATATTAATGTCATATTATTAAAGGCATCTCTAGATCTTTCTGTTTAATATGTTTCTTTCCTGAGCACTCTTTCTAGTGTGTGACAGAAAAGCTTCCGCTACTTTAAAGCAGAACAATATTTCCTTTTCAAATAATTGAGAAATATGAACAACCAAAATATGTAATTCTTACAAAGTGGTAAATTGTGGTAAACTTCATGTCACCATGCCTTGATGATGACTTGATGCTACAGAAGCAGTTCTGTACAAAAGGCTTGTTTCTTTTAAGAGCTCTGTAGTGAATCTTTGTTCCTTGTCTTCTTCACTTGCCCTAAAGAAAACAGATGAAACAAGATGAAAGTATTTGAAAGGACATCCATTGAAATTAAGAAGTGAGAACAGAATGTTGCTGCTTGCTTCACTAAGAAAAATTTACAATATTGTCTTTCCACAGCATCACTAGACATGTAGGACAACCTTTTTGGATGCTCTGGATGGATTTTCTGCTGTATGGATTTAATTAGTTGTTATCATCCTTTCATTGGTTCAACACATTCACGGATGATATCAGGACATCTTAAGTTCATGAATTTTAATAGTTCTAATAAATATGCAATGAAGTGATAGCAGTCTATTCTACTGTGGATCAAAGACTCAGACTATCCTTCAAGTTCAGCTTTAATTCTTAAGTTTTTGTCTTTCTGAGATGTTCAGAAGAAACACAACAGAGGTGTTTTTCACTTAGATACCACTTCTTATATTGAACACATCCCTGAATGTTTAGTTTTCATTTAAAAATCCTTAGTCTCAGGCAATTCTTAAAGTTACAAGTTACTTTTATTTTTCTTTTTGTTTTATCAAAGAAACTTTTTCTTGCACAGACCCCAAAGAAAGCATGAAGCATAATTGTTAGTGTCATCCAACTGCATTGTGAACACTTCTTTATGGATTCCTGCTGATCAGGAGAAATTAAAAGGAAATGGGCAAAGTTTTCCCAGAAGTTGTTTCCTGTTGTGACAGGGGTGTGTGCATTCACATTGTCTACTTACAAAACCTTTAATTCCTTCTCAATTAATATTGAATAAGGTACGGATTCCAGATCCTCCTGGAAACTGTGCTAAGGCAAGTGGAAAATAAGGAGGTGATTGGTGAGAGCCACCATGGCTTCACTAAGGGCAAATCATGCCTGACAAATTTGGTGGCCTTCTACGGCAGGGTTACAGCATTGGTGGAGAAGTGAAGAGCAACTGACATCATCTACCTGGACTTGTGCAAATCATTTGATGCTGTCCCGCACGACATCCTTGTCTCTAAATTGGAGAGACGTAGATTCCATGTATGGACCATTTGGTGGATAAGGAATTGGCTGGATGGTCGCACTCAAAGAGGTCAGTTCAACACCTCGATATCCAAGTAGAGACCAGTGATGAGTGGCATTCCTCAGGGGGCAGTATTGGGGCTGCCACTGTTTAACATCTTTGTCAACAACATGGAGAGTGGGATTGAGTGCACCCTGTGCAAGTTTGCTGACAATACCAAGCTGTGTGGTACAGCCAACACACTGGAGGAAAGGGATGCCATCCAGAAGGACCTTTACAGGCTTAAGAGATGGTCCTGTGTGAACCTCATGAAGTTCAACAAGGCCAAGTGCAAGGTCCTGCATGTGGCTCAGGGCAATTCCAAGCACAAATACAGGCTGGGCAATGAGTCCATTGAAAGCAGCCCTGAGGAGAAGGACTTGGGGGTATTAGTGGATGAAATACTGAATATGAGCCAGCAATGTGCGCTTGCAGCCCAGAAAGCCAATTGTATCCTGGGCTGCATTAAAAAAAGTGAGACCATCAGGTCGAGGGAGGTGATTCTGCCCCCTCTACTCTGCTCTCCTAAGACCCCACCTAGAATACTGTGTTCAGCTCTGGGGCACCCAACATAAGAAGGACATGGACCTGTTGGAGAGAGTCCAGAGGAGGGCCACAAAGATGATTGGAGGGCTGGAGCACCTCTCCTATGAAGACAGGCTGAAAGAGTTGGGGTTGTTTAACCTGGAGAAGAGAAGGCTCCAGGGGGGACTTATAGCAACCTTCCAGTACCTAAAGGGGTCCTACAAGAAAGCTGGAGAGGGACATTTTACAAGGTGAAGGAGTGACTGGACAGAGGGTAATGGCTTTAAACTGAAAGAAGATAGAATTAGATCAGATGTAAGGAAGAAGTTCTTCACTGTGAGAGTGGTGAGGCACTGGAACAGGTTTCCTAGAGAACATGTTGATGTCCCATCCCTGAAAGTGTTCAAGGCCAGGTTGGATGGGGCTCTGAGCAACCTGGTCTAGTGGAAGATGCCCCTGCCCATGGCAGGGGGGGTTGGAACTAGATGTTCTTTAAGGTCCCTTCCAACCCAAACCATTATATGGTTCTTCAATATATTTATTTGTATTAAGATTAAAAAAAAAAAAAAATTAGAGCAGAGTTTAACAAATCAACATTTTGTTAGGAAACAAAATTTTGCCTTAAGAAAATTTTCAGCACTTTAATTAGGATGACAAAAGTCCAGATGATCCCACAAGTGGATCATACCTTTTTAGAAGAAAGAAAACCCCAACTAATTAAACAAGAACAGCACCCCCTCACCCAAACTAATGGTCTTTAATTTTGCAAATTCTTTCCATCCCTGATGCTTGCCTTCCATTTGACCATGTGTGTATAACATGGCAGCCAGACTGCTGTGAAGTATTGTACTCCTTAAAAAGATCACGCTGACAGACTAGAGAGTAAATTGTAGATAATCCTTATAAAAAATAAGTATTCAAAATATTAGTACATGTTTTCTCCTATTCTACTAAAGTGAAACAAGCTTTTCAAAGGGCAAAACAGATATTAAATAACTCTCCTTGACTGTTAGCCTCTCTTCAGCTACTCATACCAAGGCCCACAGCTGGATGGACAATGTTTTCTGTGTGTTTTTTTTGGTTCTGGTTGAAGGACTAAAGTAGAAATTATTAAAAAACCCCATGGAATAAATATGGAAATAGTTGAATATATATAAATATATGAAACAAATAGGAATAATGGAAAATAAAAAATGCAATTAATGAAATACTTAGATTACTACAACACTTGACAGCCTGGACAATAAAAATAGCTTTGTAATCAAATCATCTTTGAAGAATGTGGCTATTAATATTAAAAGAGACATTGAAAAAAATTTGGGGGAACTAAGCAGTTTGTTGATGATCTCAAAACCAGAAATGAGTTCTTGATTCTTCCAGTCCCATTGCAAATTAAAAATAAGTTAGAGACAAGATAGAAATATCTTTATTTTACTTATTTTGAGACATAGGTTCTAAAACCCCATATAAATTTTAAAAAATACAGTTAGCTTCTTTTTAGAGTTGCTAACACTCTAAATTAGTCACCTACTTTCTTGTAATGAAAACTTTTATTACTTAAGATATTCTTGAATATGTGGACATTCTTGCTTTTGAAAAATACACTGTAAGTATGTTTCCAATGAAATCTCAAGTTTCTCAAGCATTTGAGAAATAAAGTACTATGTATTTAGCTTTGGATTTTTTATTCCTCTGATAAATGTGATAGGCTCTACTTACAAGAAAAAGCCAGCTATTGTATTTTAAAAAAAACAAAGCAAACAGAAATCCACACACGGTTACAAGACTTTATACATGTTACTTCACATTGTCTTTCTTAATTTTCAGAAACATATGTAACAAAATTATGGATTTGGTTTTTCATAAAATATAATGCATGTATTTTTTGAAACTGAGGTGAACTTCAACATTTACATTTAATAAAGAAAAAACCTGCACAGTCTAAGTCTGATATTGGATTTCATCTAGCAGAACAGGGCCACAGGAAACCACCTATTGTATACCTGTACCATCTTTACTTTTTTGCACTTTATATTACATAAACAGTGGACAGTATACAAAATCAGACATAAATCCTATGAGCTTTGTACATTATTTTTCTTGTTATTTTCTCTTTGCAAAAAGTAAAAGGATTAACAGAATTAGAGCAAAAAGAGGAGTAAAACAAAAATAGAAAATTAAAATAAGACATAATTAAAATTACAAATAGAAAGGACATGCTTGAACAGGCAGAAGCTACAGGTTTCGCAGCCACGAGGTTCTCTTACAAATATGATAAAACTGCAAATCTTTCAGTGCTGATACAGACTCACAAAAAATCACAGTTTTTACTCATTTTAACAAATAAAACATGTTTTCTAGTTTAATTTTAGGAGTACTCATGCCTAATAGTCACTTAGACACTTTAATAAGAAATACTTCAAGGAATTTGTAAACCACTGAAGATCAAATACATCTTTATTTTATTATTCTTCCAAACTGTGCTGGAAGGACAAAGTCATTTTTATGCATGGCTAGAATCCAGTAATTTTAATTTAGATGAACCTCCATTTTAAATGCTTGACCTTAGGAGAGAAAAATAGTGGTATTTACTCAGCTAAAAATACTTCCTTTAATTCTCTCTCAAGGGAATGGGAAGAGAATCAGTTTGTATAATTTATGTTCTTTCCTCTCTGTATTTTCCGAAAGGAAACTTATCAGTAGTATCCTTTAGTAGCTTTCTTCTTTCATTTAAAATATAAAAAAACCCCTTGTATATTTCTGATGCTTCCTTTACTTGAGATCAGAATATTTACCCTTTCCCAAGAATAGGAGCCCAATGCAACAGAACTGAGGACATCAAACCTAACCTTTTCCTACAGTCCCAGCACATACATCTGGGTCAAAATCACCATGAAAAACAAACCCGCAGTCTTGACATACACCTTAAATGCAAATACCTGCCAACCCTTCCATTGAAACTGAGTCATGAAGCTGGGCATTTTCCTTCTGGGATACCAAATAAAACTTACTTTAGTGAACTTAGCTTAACCTGTTCACTGAGAGGCAACCACAACCCTGCAGGTTAGGGCATATTTCTGTCAGTTTTGTTGCAGTTATTTTTCCTATTCTTTGTCATTGAAAGACACTTTTTCCGTATCTAACTCCCATCAGAATATTTGCTGTCAAAACATTCGTACAGCTTCTAGGGTCAATTCTACTGACTATTTGGGGCACCTTCAAAGATCTTAAAACACTCCTTAACACTCCTTTTTTTTTTTTTTTTTTTTTCCGTTTTGTTCTATAATTTTTTCACTTTGCTTTCTTTGTCTGCATTAAGTTCTTACAAGGGCCTGAAAATTCTACTTCACAAGATTTATTCTGAATGATACTGTTGTCTTCCTCACAGACCATTACTTTGGATACAATATTCATAACCATATTTTATTATAATTAGGCTCCACACAATTGTAATTTCGTTCAACTGTGTCTTAAACTCAGGATGTTCTGTTTGTTTCAATAGATTCCTGTCTTGCAAAAATCCAGTAAGTTCCATCAAAATAGAATGAACCCCTACACATCTACATTTTTTATCTCTATCAAAGTGAATTTTACTGCCAGATGATACAGCTGGATTTCAGTCCTCAGCATACAACAATTATGGCAGCAACATGCCCTTAGTTTCAAAATAAAACAAGATTACACAGTTGTCATTGCCACCATATCTGACAGTTTCTGTTGTCTTTTAGCATATATTTAAAGGCAACACTGGAGACTCTCTGTCATGTCCCAATTACTCAGGATGATGACTCAGGTTTGCTGATTCCCAGGTCAGGATTGATGTGAAACAACACCAGGGATTCTTTAACTCACAAAACTCAACTGTTATTCACTCATAACAACAATTTGGCATGCTCACAACAGAAACTGGTATGCTCACAACAAAAATTGGCATGAAACAATGTCAGTAAACTGTGTAACGTGCTAACCATACATCACTAAACATGTACTACAGGCCTTGCTTATTTGGGGATCAGTTCAGGGAAGACAATAAGGAGAGCCCTCCCATTGAGTCATGAGGTTCAGAGTGGACTCCCTTGCTTTCTAGACTCCTTCTCAGAGAAGGGCCTAGGGGTGGCTGGATCCACTCCTAGTCCCAGACTTGGTCAAGGGTTTATGTCTGAAGGAATGAAGTGTAGGGATTATGGGGGAAAAAAACAGACAGAGAGAGAAAATAAAAAGATTTCACTGGTCCTGAGTCCAGTGTTGGTCCAGTTGGCCGAGGGGTCCAGTTCCAATGGGTGTGCGCACGTGGGGCTTCAGTTTGTGTCCTTTTATCATCTCCTTGCCCCTCCTTCGGGGGGGCACATGAACTCATTAGGCTAACTAGGTGTCATGTGTGGTTGGTGCTTTTGGAACCTTCGGGAAATGGGTCGGTGGGCTTGTGGGTCGTTTGGGAAGTAACTTCTCCCTCCCTACAAGTACGACTGTTCTTTGACCTTTGGCCATCCGTGGTGAGCTGCCCCGCTCAGCGTGTTCTGACACCCTCCATCACGCCCTCCCTCCTTGCCCTGTTGCTGCCTGAGGTCCGTTGCTATGCAGGGTTCATTGTGCAGAATGTGCCATTGAGAAGAACTTGCCCCACCACAATGTTTGAGACATTAACTCCTTCAGCCACTGATGCTCTCCTGTACTAACTTTTTTTTGACACTTTTTCCTCTACCTTTCATACTTCTCAGCTACCTGAGCCCAGGGGGAGCATGTGCCCAATGTATGCAAATACCAAGCAGTTCCTAGGTATAATAGACTTTTCTAAGGCAGATTTCTTTTCTTGCTCCTTTAGAAGTTTTCCAGCATAGTCTTCTCATTTTATTTTTTTGCATTTTGCTTTTTCTTTTTTTCAATTATTTGTGAAGAAGAAAGGAAGGAAAGAAGTAGTAGTTTCTTCTGGGGATTTTGTGGGTTTGGGAAAAAAAAAAAGAAAAAAGAAAAAAAATACTTTCTTGATATTATATCCAGATCAGAGTAACCACTTTATATTATAGTAACAAAATAAAACCTTTCTAAAGAAAAGATGTTTTGACCCACAAAGTTATCAGAGTACATCGTTGAAGGATTTAATAAACAGTAAGAAAATACAAAGTTACTGCTAAAACTTTGGCTTAACAGTTTGCATTGAGCACAACTCATGAAAAAAAGAATAGTATTACAGTAAGTTAGTAATGGTATAACAGTAAGTTAATATCTAGTAAAAAAGAAATTTAATAATATCATGCTTTCCCTTACTCCTCTGGAAGTTAGTCTTTTTGCTTCTTCCTCCCTTACTACACCCTGTGAAATTTAACTGATAAAGTAGAAAAATGTATTTAATGAATAAAGTAGAAATAAATTATGAGGCCCTATGCCATGTTATCTTACTAGTATATTTCTACCCGTATTTTTTTTGCCTTTATACTCAGTCTTCTTGAATACATTATTTTGCACTATGGATGACTCCTCTGAAGCATCTGATTCTGTCTGGTGGGAGAGTAAGGGTTCTGGGGCTGGCAGCAAGCAATGTAACTTTTCATGGCAGTTCTTGCATTCTCACACTGTTACAAGATATCCTCATTAAAATGAAAAGAAATTTCTTTCTCTCGCTCCCTGCCCAAAAGTTCCTGAAAACTTTCACCACAGGAGAAAGACTGGGACATACATGTGAATGGAAATGAAGGTGGACATGCTTACTGAGAAGGAAATCCATATTCAGGGTGAAAGGAGATAGGCTGCAGCTCGACAGCTTGGAGGCAGGCACCTCAGCATCCTTTGGAATCTCAAGGCAACTCTTTTTTCCTCCTGATTCTGGAGTGGGATAGGAGTAGCTGGAAAACTGTGTTACTGATTTACTGCGGGTTTTTTCTGGTACTACACTTTTTTTTTTTTCCCACTTTTGCCTTTCCTTCTGCACTGTCTTCATTTTGGGATTCCTGTACCATATTTCATAAATTCTAGTAGATATTGCAAAATGGAACTGCACTGGTCACAAATTGCTTGATTTAATTTAGGGAAGAATCAGTAAAGTTAATTCCATGTTACTCACTTTAACAGCAGGAGTAAAATTAATTTTGGGATTATGTTTTAATAATATAATCTACTGAAAATACCTTGCTTTTCCAATGACACCTGAGAATCCCAACCATAGTACAGAGCTCCACTATTTTCCTTCCTGTACAAACAAGAATATTTCACTTAACTTTGAAATTGGTATTTCAAAATACCTTTGTCATTGATCAGAGATACTGTAGTTGATTTGAGTTAAAGAGGCAGAAAGAGGTCAACAAGGAAAAAATTTGAATATCTAATTTAACCTGCATTTTGAAGTACATTATTTCTGTGATCATCTGTATTCTTCCTTTAAATCAACTGACTAAAACCAGCCATGATTTTACTTTCCAGTGCTCTAAGGAAATACATATTCCTATTAACTGTAGGTTATTTAAAAGGAGAGTTAAAGTGATAGGTATTTTATAAGAAAAACTGTGAGATAATATTTCTCTGGGAATTTTCAGTCCTCTTCCATTTAGTGAGGCGAGTTTAGAATGAAACATCTACATTTATAAACTGTAATAAGAAATAGCTAGGTGCTGCTAATCTGTAACTGATAAAATCCCTGCTAAACTCAGCCATTCTCTTTCAGGTTTTTTTATTTATATTTTTCCTTTCCTTGTTTCCTTCCTTTCCTTTGTTCTTACTAGAATGTTGTCCTGCAGTGAAAGAGAAACTTTATTATGATTCAGAATTAGTTAGATACTGAAATTCAAACAATATTCTAGCTCTTAGACTCACTCTTTACAAGACAGTAAAAGTATAAAATACACTTATCACACTAGATTTTCTTACTCGTTTATATTAATCTAGACAGGTCAGAGATTGTATGGATTCTTCCATGAGGTACATAAGTTGTCTTGTGACTGCAAAATCAGGTATTCAAAGCCTAGAGGACTGACTTTTAGATGTTAAAGAGCCAAGAATGATAGCAACAAGACTGATGAGTTCAGGCTT
>VYZV01021171.1:4981-15772 GCA_013401275.1 Pandion haliaetus
GGATTTAACTCCATTCACCACAACTCTTCAGGGCCCAGCCATCCAGCCAGCAAAGGGTATGCCCGTCCAAGCCATGAACAGCCAGTTTCTCCAGGAGAATGCTGTGGGAAACAGCATCAAAGGCTTCACTAAAGTCTAGGTAGACAACATCCACAGCCTTTCCCTCATCCACTGGTGGGGCTGTTTCGGAGCTAGCTGGAGCTGGTTGTGTCTGGCATGGGCAGCTGCTGATCTCTTCTCACAGAAGCCACCCCTGCAGCCTCCTGCTACCAAAACCTTGCCACAAAAATCCAGTCCAATCCCCTTCTGTAGACTCCTCCTGGAGACATGGGCTAGATAGCTCTCCTGTGACAGCCCTGGAGCAGGGGGCTCCTCCCTCTGAACAAGCTTACTGGGATCCCCCTCGCCGCTCTGCCTCTGGGCTCACTTGTGCTCCTGAGGATGAGCCCTCCATCACACAACCTCACCCAAACTCTAGCTATATAACCCTACTAACTGGACAAAGAAAATGAGATAGCTGTCAGCTATGGGGAACTGCTGAGCACCATGTAATAAATTCTGGCAACTTCAAGCAGTGCTTCAAAAATCCTTGTTTGTGCTAATTAGCTGTGACCAGCAATTTTTGGCTTTTAAACATTAAATGCTCTGTTAAAAGAAACTGATCTGTCAGGTAAACATTATTTAGGGCTGCAGACCAAACAAAAGTTATATATTAACGGAATGTCCAACTATTTTCCATTTTTTATTTCAACATTTCTAATATATCAAAGCGTTCTATGATACTCATGAAAAATTATCATAGAAATAATCCTAGTATTTTAACACACTCTTGCTGAATCTTGTGAAAAGAGAAGAAATTAACAGCTAATTTTGAGATTTTTAAAGCTTGATTATATATTAAATTGAGTTTCTGGGCTGTAAATGCTGGATGGAAGGTGCAGCAGCCGGATGACTCAGACACCTGCTGTAAACCAACTGTGCAGTTCGAAATCACTGAGAAAGTTTTGTTGGCTTAAGTTTTTGCCAGTAGACTTTACGCTGGATTACACAAAGTTTGTCCAGGTCAGGAGTTTTGCTTCATGACCCTTTCACCTCTTTTCCAGTTTCTTGTTTCTTCACTTCTGAGATCGCTATACCAAGATGTCCCCAGCTCCCTTTCATTGCAAACTCAGTGCCTGTGCTTTCACCGTGTCTTTGGACAGTCACCACCAGGCATACATCTGGTAATAGGGAGTATGTCCCTTTGCCTCAGTGTTTGGTAACAGCATGGCCAGATAGGTTATTTCTAAACATCCCAGAATATCTCTCTCAATGTATTGGGTTATGCAAAAGGTGTACTGACAACTGCATCGCAGTGCTCTATTTTGAGAAAATTTCACACAGTGAATCGTAGAACACATGTCAGTTCATATCCACCTACAATAATACAAATATCAGCCTATAAAGGAAAACTGAATAATATGGTATATGTATAAGTAACATCTAGAGTTTGAACTACAAGTTAGTGTAGCTACAAATTCCCAAATATTTAAAATGTTTAATGAAGAGATAAATATAAAATATTGTAGTATTATGGACATCTCATAATTGTAAATTTATCTCAAAATACAAACAGGTTAAAATTAATTTTCTTTTTAGCTACTGTACTTCATCAGTAAATCGAACCATTCATTTTAATATTCAGTTTATTTAATCTCTGCCATATCCAGCACTTTCTTTATCAAAAGGAAGAGGCTTAACAGGAAATCAGCTGTGCCCTTTCTGTCAACTCTGCAAAGAAGCACACTGTAAGTCTGATATTCACTCTTACTACTTTGTTTAGATAGAAAGGCTACTTTTTTGAGCAGCTTGTCTTAGGAGTTCTGAACAAAGCCCTTAGAAAGACAGAAGAAAAGTAAGTAGTAAAAACAGCTCAGCGAATTACACCTAGCAACAGCAACAATTCTAACAGTCCAGGTTTTCAGAAGCAGACTCTAGCAAATTACAGCACCTTCACTATGTTTACTGGCAAAAAATGTATTGCAAACCTTGGACTCAAACTAGAAAAAACAATGATTCTTTTGATCATTTGTTTGCAATGTGTGCAAAATAAAACAGCTTTCCTGTGAGACTTAGATGCTAAAGGTCCCATACAGCTAGTAGTAAAATGTAATTTCTAAATTAACTTTTTTTTTAAACACAAAGCAATTATTTGAGATCTCATCATAAGAGTGCAACATGAATTGCTCAGTAGTCAGTACTTATGACTTAATTTGTTTCCAAATTTCAGGTGTCCTTGTTGTTTCAAAGAGGCTTATTTTCTTAGGAGATAATTTTCTTGAGAGAAATAACCTGATAATCTCAGAGGGGAAAAAAAAAATCACACAGAAAATGTAAATAAAAACTGGATGTTATTTTAATTTTAGTTAATTTTTTCCTATAATTCAAGAATCAGGAAAGTTTGGGGATGTTAAGAAACAAACAAAAAGATTCAGTGATGAAATGAAAACATCAATTAAAAATAGAAATACAGAATACATGAGGGAGGAAAGAAAAATATTTAGCAAAAATCAAGATAAATGAGAAGTTATTAAGTATAAAAACCTGTTAGGCGAATCTAAAACACTGAGGAAAAATTTCTGGTGGGAGGCCAGATAGCTAGTAAAGTTACAGCATATGAGGGACAAAACACACCTTACACCACAGGCCCATCAGTAGATAGAAACACAGAGATGAAAAGAATATTAACAGTAACACAGGTCAGTATGTATTTCCATTCTGTTTCCTAATATAAGGAAGAGGATATTTATAAAATTCTCTCTAACTTACTACCTACTGAAGAAAAGGTTTAAGCAATGTCTACTCAGTACTAGCTTCATGAAATACTAGACCAGGACAGCTTGTACCTGCGATGTCTGGACATGGGTAAGATGGTAATCTTTAATTGATCTTAGAGCGCTGACAAAAATACAGGAGAATGGAATTAGCTAACGTTAGGGATTGCCGTACATGTTGACTGCAGCAATTAAACTTACTCATTATCAAGATATTAATGTTCACTGTTATTATCCAAAATGAAAAATAAAAGCTGCCTGAATAACACAAGAATAAACATATATTGTACCATTTGGAAGTAGATACAATCAGTATGGCATCCATTAGGTATGGCTTCACAAACAGATTAAGACAGGAAAACACATCAAGAAAGGTGGAACAGTCACTATTTTCAAAGAACTGTGGTATAGGAGTCTTCAGGAAGCAAGCTAAAACTCTACAAGACTAATGTTACAAGGAACAAAGATACTAAAAAAACCAAAACAAAACTGTTATACCAGTCTGTGGTTATAGACTAATTTGCATGTTTTCTATTACAACTTGAATTCCATTACAAATTCCGTGTCTGCAACACACACATATATATGCACATGTGTCCGTGTATGTGCACACACATAAGATATTTATAACCTAGCTGGCACTCTAGCATTTCTTATGTCAGTTATTCACACCCAAGCAAAACTTCAAATCATACTTACCCCAGAATACGGTTCATTCCATGCCTAGCAGCATAATGGAGCGGAGTATTGTGCTGGTACGTTTCTCCATAAGAAGTATTTGGGTCAAGAGTTTCTTTTAGTTGAGGGTTGCTCTCATAGATTTGGCAGGCCAAGTTTTCATCTCCATTTATAAGAGCTTTGCGGAATTTGGTGGTTGTATTTCCCATGTTGCTATCCTAGCTATCAGTGGCACTTTTTCCTTTCCCCTTCATCCACTTGTTGTATGGTTCTGTAACATGCTTCACAGCCTAAAAAGACAAAAATATTTCAGTTACTCTGTAAAACACTCTTTCCTAGATGAATTCACCCATAAGCAGGAATGTGAAGAAGTAAATAGGGCCTGTAAACTCTACTCATGAATTGCTGAAGTCCTTCCAGGTAAATACACACAAATTCCCAATTTTTCACAGATTATTACCCTGATAAATTGTGCCATCTCCCAGTGCAAATATCTTCATTACCTATACTCTTGGAACACACGGAAAAGAAAAAAAAAATGGCCAATATCCACCTGTATTAGAAAACAGGGATGAACACTGAATTTCCATGAATAAGAAGTGAATTAGAAGTTATTTCAAAACACGGTAGAACCAAAGCAAAATTCTTAAACGAGGCAAAATTCTTCAAAAGCATGCAAGAAAGCAGACATCAGCTTAACTTTCACTTAAATCATGCAAAAATGTGCTTGAAGCACCTGTGCTTGTGTAGGTGGGTGTAAACAGCACCCTTCTGTGCCAGCAAGACAAATGCACATGAACACAGGAATTACCATGGCCCCATCTTAACAGTTCTGCTAAGCGGACTCTTTTAAAGACCTAACCCCATTTTTAAAATGACACTTAGGGATCAACAATGGATGGGTCCATACAATGCCAGGCATTACACTGGCACAAATCAGCTGCACCTTACAAGTACTCCAAAGTACTTTCCAGCTGCTATGCTCCCCAGCCTCTCACCTTTATCTGATGGAGGGGAACCAGCAGGTCCTGTTGCATAAAAATGGGGCAGACAGAGCATCTCCACTCATGAGATGGGACAAGAGAAGCTTATCAGGTCATGCAGTCGAGAAGAGCACATGTTGGTTTATGTCAGAGGGACAGACAGGGGACTCAGCAGCAGTCTGCAGCTGGTACCACAGTGAACCTTCTAGGAGGTCTCTTTTGTGCATGAGTCATCCCATCCAGACTGATCCATGCCAGACCTTTCACCCCACAAAGCACACACTGGGATCCAAACATGCCAGGCACAGCAGGTTAGGAAACTGAGATTTATTATGTTGGGCATATATAATCAGGCACAGCAGGAGCTGCTTCGTGCCCAGTACCTTATATTCAACCTGATGGGACTATCTCAAAACTTCTATTTCTACATTGGCTTTCCAGCACAGTTAGTGGTGCCCAGACAGCCCTATAGACAGAAGAAATACAGGAATCCAAGGGGTCTAGACCTGCAGAAAATCCAAGGGAATCAGAATGTAGATGCAATTAATGTGAAAAGTATTTGGGGAAACCTGGGGAAGAGCTGCAATGAGATATTTCTGTTTCTGCAGAGTAGTCCTCTCATGAGCTGCTTTCAGCTACTGTTGTGAACTTGTGTCATGCTGCATCCCAGTCTTACTACACCTTCGCTCAGATCCCATTCTGCACAAGATCCTACCAGTGGGAGTCTTGCACTGTCTCCTCTGTGCAGTTCGTCTGAGAGGTCATTTTGTGAAGGGAAGGGAAAAGACCACTTTCATCCTAATCCCACCAGTGCCGTCAGGGCCATTCAAGAAGGAGAGCGGTGGCCTACATTTTCATCCCCTTTTGCTACATAACCTTGGTGAGGCAACCCTTATTTTGGAGTTGTTGACACCTTTTGATGTCATTGTGTGAGGTAACAATGACACTGCTGGACTGGCTGACTCAACATGCTAAACATGTTGTCCATGTTCTCCTCTGTGACCAGAGTTGCTAACTTAACTGCGTTAAGCAGCTGAAAGTTTATAATACTAATACTAAAACTAAAAAAGTCGGCACTCATCTAAAAGCAAATGCACACCCTTCATATATTTAGTTATATACACAAACCAAAGCCCAGGTTCTTCAGTCACACTAAGGATTCTGCAGCATTTTGTATCTTTCCATCATCTCTACCTTTTAAAATATAAACATGCAGATACTATACAGATAGAATATTTATATCCTTCAAGAAAGCCACTGCATGTTCACATTACCACGTCACAGCTCTCACTGCTGTAGATTAATGTGTTTTCAGATGCAGAAACAGCTGCGTAACTCTAAATATTGGATAGTTTCAGGTGTTAATGAAAGACTGTACAAAACCAAGAAAAACTCTGCACTCAATCAACCAGCAGTTCATATTACCTTCAACAGATAGGATCTCAAAAATAACTTGAAAGAATGATTTTCAGTAAAGTTTGTTAATGAGGTTAGTTTATGGTATTATAATATCTGTCAATCCCTATCCACCACCAATAGCTCTCGAGACTATAAATTAGACAAGAACAAGTGCCTGAAAGATACCACATTCCTAGAATCTTCATGAAAATCAATAATGAAAATCCCACTAGTGCCCATAACAAGAAGAAAAGCACAAAACCTTCTTCCATCATTTGAAATTAGAAGGCAACAGCACCAATTGCCATGCACTTATTTCTGGAAATTAGCACATGGATAGCTTCTGGCAGCTGCGGAACATGCTGCCTCTTGCCCAAAACTGGAACGTTAAAGAAGCCTGGGCAGGGATGAGGGAGTGTGTTGAGACTACACGGAGATAAGACGGTGCCCTCAGGCACTTTGAGAGGAAGCTGGGGCAGGGTGGTACTGTTGAGATGTTGAAGAAGAGATCTGAACGGATTTAGGGCAGGGGTCTGGAAATGCACGGGAGAACTGAGGGTCTGTATAGGGTGGCTCTACCGAACTAAAAAGCTCAAGTTACTGCAGTGCAGAAAAAGTAAAAATTGTAAATTTCATTAATTCTACTGCACACAAACAAACTGTATTTATTTTTGATGGCATATGGACATATTAGATGGTAATAATATAAAATAGATACTAATAATATAAAAGATGCGGGCACATTGCTTGAACTATTATGTACATTATCATAACATCTGGAAATTTTAGGAATATGCAGCATGTACTGCGTAAGTCCCTGAACAAAACAGTGACATCTGCTTCCATAAAAAGAGCTTACAGCCTATGTGCACAATAAAGGGTTACATGTGATACAGACATTATATAGAAAGGTGAATGAAATAAAGAGAGTAAAATACTTGTCTGCATAACAGGACCACTCCAAATGAAAAGATTCTCAGTCAAAGGAAAGGGAGAATTTGAAGGATTATGAAACAGAGCAATGATGCAGGTTTGAACAGATGCAAATGAAAACTCCCTGCAAAACCAAGAATCAGCATAGAGGTATTGAAAATTTAGCAAATGGCTAATGTAACTACAATCATCACGATATCAAAATAAAATGGAAGATGATAGAATGGGGATAGTCCATGAAAGCCCCTCAGGTAAAGGCAAACAGCTTGTATTTGATGTGATAGCAAGAAACCAGCCTCTGGAAGAATGCAAGGAGAGAAGTGACAGGGTCAAAACTAACACAGAAAACAATTCCCTACTTAAAATACATGATACAATAAACTGTACTAATGCCTTTCAACTTCATACAGTATCCACAAGGTCTTTCATCTTTAACACTAAGACAGGCACCAGCCTTTTATGCTTTGGAAATGTGGTGGGCCACGCTGTAGTTTTCTTTTCTGAGTTAGCCATTAAACATGCCAACAGAAGTACAGAAAGACAGGGGAGAAGGTGCCTCTGTACCCTGGCTGCAACAGTTGGCTCCCAGCATGTTTGAAAGTCTAGAAGAAACCAAGATGTGACAGTTATTGCCTGTCTCAAGCTGCCACGGCTCATGAGTGCCCTGCTGTAAAATATTCAAGATCTGTCCATTTGCAGTCTTCAGTTCATCTTTCAGCTAACAGACCAACTACATCTGCCACCAAAGAAGCCTCTACTTCAACTGAAGGAGAAAAAGGACAAAATATGAGCTCATGCAACAAACTTCTGGATCTGAAAATGGCTGAAAGAAGCCCAGTCTGTCTTTTTTTTTGGTGGTGTTTTTTTCCATTAAGAGCTTCCAACCCATTTTGTGTTCTTAGAGGACAGTAAGCTAACAAGGCCTATGCTGGAATCCAGTGATTCAGAGAAAGGAAACTTGGTTTGCTCTTTCAAGCTCTCATTTCATGTTTTTGAAGGTGAAGGGCATGTAATACATGTATTTTCTCCTGAAAGGGGGGAAATGGTGGCAGGGAAGGGGTCTGGAAGGTTCAGCCAGTCCACAACCTCAGGGACCTGAGAGCTCCCATGAGCTGAATACAGGGGTTGCTAAAGCAGTTTCAGCAGCTCCCAGGCTTGCATGGGTAGTGCACGGTGTCAATGTCACCTGTCTTGCTTTGCTGTTTGTGTAAACCCTGCATTTAAAATCCTTAGGCTATTTTTTAATGTGATGTATTACAAAAACATTACAGTGGAACAAAAATGACAACATGAAAATGACATGAGTAGAATTTTACAGGTCAAAGACAAGATACTTGTTTGGTAGGCAGATCTATTCACTAAATTTTCAGGTTCCGTGATAACAGAAGGGCTGCATCATAGCGTTTACCATAACCTCCTAACATTTATCATGACCATAAATACCATAACCTTTTACACCAAAGAATACAGGAAAACCTAAATGCAATGTTTGCTAATTATATCCCATATTATTTCAGAATTCTAAACATTAACCATCTCATTCAGAATTAGAAACTGTATTTACTATGCTACTATTGCCAAATAAAAGTTCCAGCTTAAATGAAAGAAACCAAAATACTGGTTATGCAACTCATCATAAAGTCTAAGGAAAGACTTTTTTTATACACTCAGTCAGGGGTATCACACTTCTCTGCTTTGGCAACGAACAGTAAAACTTCTATGGGCTTATTAGCAACACTGCTAAAATCACCACTTCGATATCATAGCTCTGTAAATATTTAACAGAGACAGGCACTCTCATAGGAGCGTGAAGACTGAGTACAAGATTAAAAAAGGGTGGATACAGAAAGACATGGGTAGAGCAAGGTAACAATGAGATATTGAGAGCAGTTGCACTAGTTGCCCAATTACTATTGATTTTTCCACGGGCATCATCATAGAAGTGAGTTTGAAGAAGGACAATTGTAATGGCTTAGTAGGATTTTAGAATGGATTCTCCCTTTAAAAAACTGCCACAGTGCTTGCTAGAAATTTATAATGAATGATAAAATAGTGTACAAGTGGGATCAGGTAAGTATTTTTGAAACATCCTACTTCTAACACTCATTTAGGAACCATGTATTGAACACAGAAGTCTTTAATGAGATGACGTACATCTCTCAATGTACATTTGAATTGCTTTAATACTGAAGCAGAATTTCTCACTGAATGCAGCACTAGCATGTGATCATACAGCAGCCGTTCTGTATCTTGGGGGATGAAGAAAAGGAAGGGAGACATACTGTACTACACCGTACTGCTTATGAAATCTATCAAAACCAGTAAAAAAATACTAGGTTTAACAAGGAGAAGAAAATGCTGTGTATTTCTTGCACCAAAAAATCTATTATCTATATAATGAGCAAAGATCAGCAATGGATCTAATCATCATTTGCAACCATTATTTTACAATGTAATACTGTGTAATTCCACAGTTTAACCCTAAAAAGTTTGAATACCATACACAGCTTAAAAAAAGTGTACTTCTTATTTGACAAAAGTAGTTTTTCATGTAAACTCTAAGAACGTTATTGTGAAATAGCTAAGTGAGCCAAGCTCAAAGAAGCAAGACTTTATATAGCCCCTCACAAGTAAATCTTAATATTATTAAAATAAAACACATTCTTGACTAAAATTAGTGTACATTACATGGTTTCTACACCCTTGGAAAGACAAGTGATAATGAATTGCTTACGCAAAAAGGATAACGAAAAAAGATATCAAAACTTGTTTTGAAAACTCTTTTTGAAAAGATATCAAAAACTATTGTTTTTCAAAAGCACCTGGCTTTTGCTGAAAGTATAAAATACTATAATGCGTTCTAAAAGCATCTTCTGTTTCAAGCACAGTTAGCTCAAAATGTAATAATTTTATTTGCTTTGGATACTGCAGTTAAACAGCTCATTTTTAAAAGCTGAGTTTCTAAAATAATTACTGCAGAGTCTGTCCTGCATTATAAATCACAATTTATTGCAGAAGACAACTACGAACAGCTTCGTGGTTTAGGAGAAAGCTGAGTAACCTGGTACACTTAGGAGGAGTGTCACGTCATCATGTTAGTAATTTTAATTCTCACTACTGGGACGGACTAACACAAATGAAGCAAGTCAAAAGTCATGTTCAAGAACTCTCAGGATACCAAGCCCTTTACCAAACACAGCAGAGAAAGTCTTGGTTAGTGGTCTTCTCCCTCCTTTGCCTGCTTCCTTCTCCGCAAAGTGAAGAGCACCACAGTGCCAAAAAATTGCTCACTTTATCAAGAGGAAAAAATTAAAAATTAAACATTCAAATGGCAGAGATATCTATAATTAAAATGCAGCAGGAAAAGTTAGGCTAAAGCTTACTTTTACATGACTACAGTAAAGATTTATGATTTGCCAAATTTTAATTAATGGGCAAAAATTGCTCTTGCTGGATACCTACATCTGGAGGAACATTTCTGCAAACTTTTAAGTAACAAATGCACCAGCAAAGCTTGAGAATCAAGTTATGGAAAAGTGGTGGTGGAGGGGCTTGTTTGGTTTTGGTTCATTTGATTTTGCTGTTTGGTGGTTGTTTTTTTGTTTGGTTTTGTTTTGGTTTGTTTTGGTTTGGTTTTTNNNNTTTTTTTGTTTTTTTTTTTTTTTTTTTTTTTTTTTTACACACTGCCATATTCTAAGGTTTGTGCCAAAAGTTCTGAAGTCATCAACAGGAAATAATGAAAGCATCTCTGCCACTTTAAACCTCTGTGAATGGAGCTCGACATTATCAAATTCAGTGTTCCATTTTACATCTCAAAGTACAGACCAAAAAAATAATTGTTATGCCAACACCTTACCCTTTGTAGAACGATCGCCAACATTTTGTGTTTTAAACATCAAGGTTGAATTGTGGCAATAATGTTGCGAGTTGACTTGAATAAAACATAGTGTACGGTAGTGAGGGAATTAATTATTTCCTCATTTATA
>VYZV01021172.1:6632-34030 GCA_013401275.1 Pandion haliaetus
GGGGGGGGAAGGTACTCGCCGGGGTCCCCGGGTCTCTTCCACCCTCCCGCTCCCCCGAGGGCTCCTCTGCTGCCTCCCGGGCAGGCTTCCTGCTCCCCAGGCCTGTAAAGCAGCAGCCATGGTGTTTTCTGGGTGTCTTCCCCGGGTTGCCCTTCAAATTCATTGTGGGCTCCCTTACTGCGTGCCTGTGTGTACGTCCTCCAAGCTTACGTGCCTTCTGCTCCAGGACGTGCCCTCAGTTGGCTGGAAGGAGCCTCTCTGTGACCTCTGTTCCCTTTCGGTTTAGTTACACCAACCTCCTTTCTCAAAGTAGACACCTGTCCCAGAGTCTTCGGTCATCACCCACGAGCTTGGCACCCTCCACCAACTCTCTCCAGCTTCTTTTCCACAAGCTGTTGCATTTTTAGCTGAGCAAAACTGTGGTGCTTCTTTATTCCTACAGGAACAGACACGCAAAGTACACAGTGGAGGAGACCACCTATCTGTGGGCAGGCACCTGAACATGTACTAGATGTAGGCAGCAAACAAGGACACCCTCACCCCCTTGCTGGATTTCTTTCTTCCATTTTTCTCACTGGAAGACAGAAATTGGTGGTTGTCCTCATTGCCATCGTCATCTGAGTGATTTCTTGTGTGACTGTCTTCTGCCTCCAAGTGATCTGGGTCCTGTATCATGGGGGTCAACTCTGGATGATGGTTTTAATCTCCTGTCCCTGGACAGGGGTAGGGAAGGGAGCTAGTAAGAGGCAATGGGAGTGCTTTGGGCTGCAGGCAGTGCAGCAGTTTTAGGTGCGGAGAAACTGTATGTGCCATCTGCCTCGTGGAGCTACACACAGATAATCATCCGTGTTCACGCACTCAACTGTCCATCTCTGGGCTGCAGCATTTCTAATGTGCTTCAGTTCCCAAGCCAGCAGGGAGCATCTGGTGTTGCGTGGGGAAGAAAATTGGAAATTTGCATCTTGAGTCACACCGTGGCGAGAAGATGTCAAGCTGAGATTGCAGTTCCTCTATCTAAATGGAAATGAGCAGTGCCTCTGCCATCAGGGAGGGATCGCCTGTCCCCGTTTCCCGCATCCCAGCACACAGAGAGTCCACGGACAGACTAGCTGTGCTGCTGAATGGATAGCAGAGTGGGGCGGGGGGCACGATGCAGGGATGTCCCTGGCTGGTGCCACCATGAGAGACCCCGTCCTATCCCTGCATCAAGCCACAGGAGAGAGAGGCTGCCACTCCACACCTTGAGCAACCTGCAAGCATGTCAAAATCATCACACACCACAGGGTGACCTGACCTTGTGTCCTGATGGGCATTCAGCCTCACTAACAGACAGGCATTTACTGCAGCTGCCAAGACAGGAACGAGATGTACAATGATAAAAGAAGAATCTTGCTGCTAATGGCCCTGAGCAGGACCAGCCCAGCAGGGACAGTTACCGTGGTGCTGATAGCAGGAGCAGCTGCTGCCAGCATGAATTACCTTGCTGTCTGTGGGGCCGACAGTGCCAGAACCAGAGCCTCAGGTTGCCCTGAATGATGGACTTTCAGAGGGACACTCACCTGAGTGGGGCAGTGCGGGGTCTGCGATGCAGAGGGGACTGGGCAACATCCCTGTGCTTGCTCTCTTACCTGCTCTGGTGTATGATGTGCTTCTTCTCGGCACTGGTGAGGCCACACGTTGAGTACTGTGTTCAGTTTTGGGCCCCTCACTACAGGAAAGACATTGAGGCGCTGGAGTATGTCCCAAGAAGAGCAACAAAGCTGGTAGGGGTCTGGAGCACAAGTCTTATGAGGAGCGGCTGAGGGAACTGGGGTTGTTTAGTCTGGAGAAAAGGAGGCTGAGGGGAGACCTTATTGCTCTCTACAACTACCTGAAAGGAGGTTATAGTGAGGTGGGTGCTGGTCTCTTCCGTCAGGTGGCTGGTGATAGAATGAGAGGAAATGGCCTCAAGTTGCAGCAGGGGCGGTTTAGATTGGATATTAGGAAAATGTCTTTACTGAAAGGGTTGTCAGGCATTGGAACAGGCTGCCCAGGGAAGTGGCTGAGTCACCATCCCTGGAGGTATTCAAAAAGCATGTAGGTGAGGCACTTCATGACATGTTTTAGTGGGCATGGTTGATGGTTGGACTTGATGATCTTAAAGGTCTTTTCCAACCTAAATGATTCTATGATTCCTTTGGGACTGGTGGGAAGTCAAATGCAAGGGCAAGAGCCCTCACCATGTGGGTGATGCACTCTCTCCAGCCCTTCCTGGTCCCACTTGGACCATTTCCCCCAGCCCACAGCATCTGGGAGCTCAGTGACAAGTCACAGCAGAAAAGGGCAAGATGCTTTTTAGCTCAGCCACTCTCTAGAAAAAAAGAAGAAAACCGGGAACTACCTTCCCTACAACAAACTGGAGAAGCCTCAGCTTGTACCTTCTCCTTCCCAGCCCCAGCCAGCTCCAGCTGGCAGCTCCCTGCATGCTCTGGTCACCAACATCACAAACAGGGCTGAAGACCTTCCCAGGGTTAAGGGATGGGAGACCCTGCCTCTCCCATGCTTCCTTCATGGACCACTGTAGGCCATGGCTGTGGGTCACACCTTCCTCACCTTTTCTTGGTATAGGCCTGGATGGGCACATTCTGCAACTTTGAGTGACAACACTCTCCTCTGGACTGCATGGTCCCTTCTGCCCTCTGAAGTATTTCTGGGGTCTCTGATATCCCAGTTTTCCCCTTTTGACCTCCCAAGCCAACAGGTCAGTAGACGAAGTAATTGGGATCCCATAAACATCCCCTGAGAAGACCTTAGTTACTGGAGCTACCCTGTGGGTAGCACCTGGGACTCTGGCTTAAATGACATTTGGCAGGACACTGGGTCTTGCCGCCCACCAGAGGCACCCTCCATTACCACTTGCAGGACTTTTAACACCTAGTCACCACACAGCCCATGGATTCCAGAGCAGGACATGAGCCAGGACAGCCTGGCCATGGTGGTGCCAGGCTGCATCTCAGCACTTGTAAGACATGGTTAGAAGAGGGGCTAAGCAGATGGGGGCAGAGCAGGCTCAGACAGCCTGTGTGTGTGGAAGGAAAATGGAATTAAGTGCAGCACAGAGCCTGCAATCTTTACCATAAACTACCAGCTAGAGTTGGGGGTTGCTCAGATGTCAGGACATGATGCTAGAGCCTTGCACACATGCAGAAAGCACTGCTACGATGTGCCTGTCCAGGGGCTGCAAGGCACTTGCACGGGAAAGCAGCTAATGGACGTGCAATAAATTAGGACATCATGAGCACACAGAAGCAGCACTACACCGCATGGAGTGCCCACCCATTGCACACGCAGTAAATCCAAGACCACTGCATGCACAAGGGGCAAATCAGGCAGACTATTCCCCTTGGAAAGGGGCAGTGGCATGTGTGAGCATGGAGGCAAAGAGATGCAAGAGCCTTCCCTGTAAATCAGGACACTGTGCACGGTCAGAGAGAGCACACTAAAACCAGATGTGCTGTGAATTTGCAGAGAGGTAACCCTTAATGCGTGCAGTAAATCAGGACACGCTGTACACGCGCAGAGAGGCTGTAATGCTGTATATGGGCAGTAAATCACAATGCGCTGTACGTGTGCAGCAAGGCTACCCCATACAGGAACAGTGAGAGAGGACACACGTGCAGAGAGCCTGTCGGTCCCATGCAGGCACAGATCAGGACTTGCTGTGAGCTGCCACTTAATGGAGAAAATTCAGCATGCATACATTTATCCTGGAAATTAAGAGAAAGACTTGTAGCTGCGCAAGTCATCGAGCTGAGCAGGATGTGAAGGACACAGAATGCCTGAGGCACAACCACCAGTTGAGGACACGCTTTGAATGCATGAGATGAGGGTGGACCCGGAGGAGCTGCATGAGATCAGGGAGGAAAGGAGCAAGGTCACCTCACTGTGAAGGAAGGACCAGATTTAGGATAACCTGGATATGGCTCAAATAGCAAACAAATGCACCATGTGCCCCCCACATCCAGAAAAGGGAAAAGAGGGATTAAAACATATCTAGACTTTCATACCTTTCAGAGGTTTTTGTTGAAGGAAACCCAGCCTCAAGATAGGAAGGCAAATGGAAACAGAATTTATCACAGATACATTCTCTCAGGGTAATGTTTAACTTGGCCAAGGTGATGCAATGCATTTAGGTTGGTTAGATTTAAGGAAGGAGTTTGATTTGCACCCAATATTAACCAGTTTCCAATGCTGGAAGTCATGGGCATGGATACAGCAGAGGAGGAACCAGCTAATCGAGTAAATTATGTATTAAAAGGGGTGTCTCTGAGGAAGGAGATGCTTCTAGCACTGTTCCTCCACCCCAGTCTTGGGATGACCTGACCAATGTTAATAGCAAGCAGTGCAGGGCTGGGAGTGTGGAGTGTGAAGTTGTCATGCCTGGGATGTCTTTTCAGGAGGGATACAGCCACATCACTAGCAAGGTACTGACTGGGAAGATCTCACCCAGAAGATCTGCCTGAGGATTCCATTTTGGAGACAGGCCTCCAAAATTGTGCAAGGAAAAGGAGAGAACTGCTCACAAGTGTAGACTGAAAATTAGGTGGAGGCATCCAAGCATGGATGTTTTGGGACAATTTTCAAACAGGGTACCAGGAGTGAGGAACTGGTTTGAGACGGCGCTGGAGAAGCATACCAAAGGGAGTGAGCAAGGGTGGTCTCTGAGTCAGGAGCTGAAACTTGCCCCTTGTGTCAAATATGTTGGTCTTTACAAGAAGATTTGAAAGGAGGCATTTAGCTGGGCCATGTGTGTGCCACATGCGTGTGCTACGTATGTGCTAAACTGCACGTTTTGCTGGTAGCCTGCAGGGATCAGGAACAAATTTCTCTCCTTTGCTATAAACTTTGGCAGCTGAGCTGTTGGGTTATTTGATCCTTCTGCAGATTTGCTGTGGTTCGAGACACAATACAGGGCACTATGTTTTCAGTGATGTTCAAGCAACTTAGGCATCACTGCTAGGGCTGTGGTTTTAAACTAATCACTAGGCTTGGGCTTAAGGGAACTTCTCCAGGCCAGAGGAGCAGGAAGAGGGCATGGATGATGGACCACACCCTACACACATCTGAGGGTTTTGCCCAGTCCCGCAAGGAGCAGAGTTACTGGTAATGCTCTCCAGCCTCTGAGGTGTTCAGGAGCCTTGATGACTTATGCCAGAGTAGGTGATGAGGCTGATGTCATGCTTGACACCAACTAAAGTGCTTCATTTTCAGCAGGTAGGAGACGTTAGGGACTGTGACAGTTTCAGCAAACATCCCCCAGCTTCCAAGGAGGGAAAACTCAAATTCTGCCCTGAATCAGCCTTTCACCCCTCTTGGTTGCCTTCCTCCTGCAAGACTACATCTTCTGGCCAGTGAAGTCCTGTGCAGGAGCAAGCACAGCCCCAAGCTGGGCTACAAGCAGGCAGAGCGGCACGAGGCTTGGGGGCTATGCCAGCTCAGCCCTGACCGCTGTGCAAGAGCATGTTCCCAGCAGTGCTAATCCAATTATGAAACAAACTTCCTTCCTTCATTATCAGGGTCTGCAGCATGCTAAAACAGCTCAGCGATTATGGAGGGTTTAGCAAGGGACTAGAGATCAGGCGATGAATGACAGAGCTGTTTCACTTGCAGGGAGGAGGGACAGAGAACAGAGGCAGCCAGGAGGACACAGGAGGATTGCCGGTACAAGTGGATTGGAAATTGCTACAGACAAAGGTCTCCGGTCAATCTTCATGCTCCCAACAGGGTTAACCTTAAAGCCACATCAGGTTGCTCAGGCCCTTGTCTGTGTCCTGGGGATTAGCATCCTCATGAATGGGGATTCCCTGTCACCTCTTTAGCCCTATTGCATGGCTGCCCCCACCCACCCCATTCCCAAACAACACTCACTTCTGTCATGGGATGGCACAGATAGCACTAAAATACCCTTGTAAGAGAGATTAAATTCAAATTTTCTGGGGAGGTCCTGATCAGCTCCCATCATAGAGGATGCAATGCACCAGCCAATCCCAGAGTCACGTACTTTCTGTGCGAATCCCAAAACGAGACCTCCTGGGTCCAAACAGGACCCAGGACCTACTTGGATCTGCCCCATATGAGAAGATCAGGTCCATCCCCTGACCCAATGTCAAGCTGTGGGCTGGCTCTTTGTCCTGCTGTGCCCTGTCCTGTGTCCTGGCTCTTTTTGTGCTCTGCGTCCTGCACCCTGCTCCTGCATCTCTTGTTGGACCTCCTCCACCACACGAGGGCCCACATGGAGCTGGAGGCTCCATTGGGCTGGAGGTGTTGCCCTCAGGTTGCAGTGAATTTGCACCCATCTATCCCTGGTGTCCAGTCCCTCCTGGTAATGCTATGAAGAAGGAAAAAAACCACCTAGCTGGGCTTACAGCAGTTCTGCTTCTCTGCAAGAAAAGCCCTTCTTGGACTCTGGTCAACGCTAACATTGCTTGGAGCAGGAGGGCAAACCAGAGACCTCCTGAGGTGCCTTCCAACGCAAGTTATTATATGAGTGTAGCCAGGTCAAAGGAAGTAGTTATTTCCCTTTATTTGGCACTGGTGAGGCCACATCTGGATACTGTGTCCAGTTCTGGACCCCAAGTACAAGGAGAGAGTCCTGAAGAGGATCACTAGGATGGTCAGGGCTGGAGAACATGTTGTACAAGGAGATGCTCGAGGAGTTGGGCTTCCTTAGCTTGCAGAAGAGAGGGCTGAGGAGGGATGTAATTGCCACAGGGAGGATTGAAAGCTGCTTAGCTGAAGCACTTGGACACAAAGCCCAGCTCCAGAGCAGTCCTGGTGGTCTGTGACTGTTTCTGGGGAGCTGGTCTCACACCTCTTAGTGCTCACCAGGGATGACCCTGAGATGGATCCAGGCTGCTTGGGCAGGATTTCACCCTAAGGCTGTGAGCTAGCTGATACAGCCAGCACTGTATGCCAGGCAGTTTGCTCCCTGCCACAGTTCCTTGAGAAAAAAACCCACAATACATGGGGAGGCTCTCCTGTGCCTTCATTCCCCAGCTGCACGGACCAGAGAAGCCTCTGCTTTCCCAGCCATGGCCACAGAGAAGGCAGAGTATCCCCTGCGATGAGCTCTGCACTGGAGCCGTCAGGGCACAGCAGGGCTGCTAAGGGCCTTTGAAAGCTTTTAAATGCAGCAAGGGCATCCAAGAGCATCTCTGCAGATTTCTGCATCTCCAGCCCTTTCTGCAGGCGTTGGTGTGGCACTGCCAGGTGAAAAACCCTCCAGCTGGAGTCACCTCCATCCCTGCTGGACAAGATGCCTCCATGGGATGGAGAGAGGCAGCAGGGGAGCTGCCAGCAGGCAAGCGGGGCTGTAAGGAGACACCAGGCGCCCGACGAGCTCAAACCACTGCCTTTTAAGGAGCGGCACAGCCTGAGGCATCCTGGAACAAACCACCACAATTTCTGCAGGCTCCCAACTATGGCATGCACTTGGGGACCATGCTGGATGTGCCCAATGGTCCCCACAGCAGCTCAAAGCCATGATGAGCAGCCAGAACAGCAATCCCCCAGCTACAGATTGTCTGGAAAACCCCAGAGCCCTGGATGGGACAGCAGAGTTCCTGCTGCAGCTGCAGCGCTCACCCATGCAAGGTCCCTGCAGTCACATAGATCACCTCCAACCCCCCAGCAAACCAGCAGGACCAGCTCCTGCCTCCGGAGGAGGCGGTGGGGAGGATGATGCTTTTTCATAAAACCTTCATCAAGCCACTGCTAACACATCTCACCAACGCCCAAAGCGCTTTCCTCCGCTGATGCAAAAGGCTGTGCTGGTCCAGCAGCAAATTTGCTGCTGCCATCCCCTCTGCTGAGCACCACAGGACCTCCCAGGGAGCAAAGGGGAAAGGGAACGTGCTGCAGGGGAGTAACAGCAAGACTGAGCTTAGTCTGATGCAAGGATGGAGGAAATGCACGTGCATGGGTACAGCAGCAAGCAACACCAGGAACAAGGTTAAATGGCAAGGTGTGCATTACGTGCTACAGAGCACCAGATGTAGCTTCACCCTAGAAGGATCAAGCTGGCCCAAAGATAAGGTGTCAGGAAGATGAAGAACAGGACTGGAACCAGTAAACACCCAGAGGAAGAGAACAGGAGATCTGTATAACTCAGGGATTTTGCCTAAGACTTAGAAGGGGTGAAGGAAAACAATGAGGCAAAAGATCCCAAAGAGCACCCCCTTCTACAGGGAATAACAAGGAAGTACAAAATCAGCTCATCACTGCCTGCAAAGGGTCCCAAAGACATAACAAGAACGTGATGTGACCACCGGTGTCCCTTGTCCCCTGTGTCTCAGATGAGTGAGCTGGCTGGACTGCTCAGGCACACAGGTCTCAGTGTACCCAAGAGTAAAGGAAAAATCAATTTCCTTACAGCTTTCATGTAATAAAATCCCCCTCCCCACCATTTTGCCACACCAATCCCCCACTCAAGGTGGTGGGATGCAGGTGCGCGGTCCCCATGGAGCCGGCGGTGACCATGCACCACTTTATTAGGCAGTGGTGCTGCACACCCAGCCGAGACTGGTCACTATTTACATTTGGCAAAGGATGGCAGCAAGTACCGAGTACCCACATGGGTGGGGGCCACCACTGACCTGCCTGGCCCCCCCACACCTCGCCAGCCCTGAGCAGGCCCCTGCTTGCCCCCTGCCAGCGGGCACAGCCATTTTGTCTCCTGTGGGCAGAGCCAGGCACCCTCACAGAGGCACCTCAGGCCTGCTACCAGATGATCTCTCCCCCTTTTCCCTCACATCGCCCCCCTCCCCGGCCTCTCCAAGGCCCCAGCTCCAGTCCTTGCATCCCAAGCTCTGCCAGGAGGCAGGTGAGGGCAGCGGGCAGCTGGCAAGCCCCACTCAGCTCCTCGTGCAGGGGGTCCCCTGGCGCCATCCCAGCGGGCAAACCAGCACATGGGAGCCCCCCAAGAGAGTGGGACAGGGGGTCTGGCTGCAGCAATCCCCAACAGTGCCGGCCATGCCCAGCGAGGAGCTCATGGGCTGCCGGTCCGGAACCCATCCTCAGCACAGCAGCACTCGGCCCTGTGGATGGGCCAGTTTTGGGTGCACCCAGCCTCGAGCCTGGCTCATGGGGGGCAAGTACTATAGGGTACGGATAGCCACTGGGTAAAGCAAGGACATGTGCTCAGCCCCCTTGATGGGCAGCTTGCGGCTGGCGTAGTGATGAATGATCTCCGGCACGCTGTCAAAGGGCGGGCTGTGCTGACCCAGCACGTACTTGTTCTCTTGGGTCCGGGACAGTTTCATGTGCATGAAGCCCTGGCTGCTCCTGCAAGAAGAGATCGAGGCAGGGTTAGGGGGGTACAGCTGGCCCCAGTCTCCCATCAGCTCCTGACCCCTCTGAGACAGACACCCTGCCCCTGTAGCTGGGGGGATGCTGCTGGCTCCTGTCCCCAGCCACAGCCCTGCCCACACCATCCCACTCTTGGCCAACTCCAGACAAAGCCCACCATGCAAGGGAAGGACATGGCTGGCCATGCTGCACTGTGTCCCCCGGTGGGGAGCATGGCTATACAGTGGGGTGCAAGGGGTCCATCTGGGGACAAGGACAGTGCCAAGGCTGGGGTAGGTGTGTGCAGGCAGGGAAGCGAGGGCATAGCCTGGGCAGGAGCAGTGGGGGCTCTTGCTGCAGGGTGATGTAGGGGCAGCAGCTTTTGCCCCTCACATACAGTAAAGCCCCTTTTGCAACCACCCTGGCTCACAGAGGGGGACTTCAGCTCACGTATCTCCAGCCTCACTGTGGCAAAGCAGGATTTGCTCCTTCAGCCTGCAGTGCACTGCCCCCCCTCCACGCTGCAGACTCCATAAAACCTGCTCAGTGTAGCAAGGCCATTTCCTGGCACAGCACGGGCACCGAGCCACGCGAGGTTGCGCAGGGAGATCCTGCCACGAGCACCGATTCCAAGTGACAGGCTAATGGCCCTGTTGCTATTAATTTGCGTCTCCAAGGAGAGCCACAGCCTGTCTGCAGCGTCTGGAATGCATATTACAGCAAAATATTGATGACTTAAAAGCAGACGGGACCTCATCAGCAATGCTGAGCCACTTCCAGCGCTGCACAGGCCAGTCCCATCCCCCCAGCTGGAGACGGTGCCCGTAATGGACAGCCCGGCTGCATTAGCAGAATGGGTTTGCAATCCATTTAGCGTTGAGAGGCAAGGAGCCAGCTGCACCGGGGAAGGGCAGGGGGGAGAGCTGCAGCCCCCCACCAGGGGCCAAGGAAAAGCGATAGCTGGCCGCATCCTGTGTCCCAGTGGCAGGGTGCAGGGAAGAGTTGCGGGGGCTGCACCATGCATGGCACCCCGTGAAGGTGCACGGGTTTATCCTGCACACACACACATGGTTGCACCGCTAACACACAGAGCTGCCCATGGGTGCTGCCCTTGATGCTGCACCCTGTCTGCAGATGGACCCAGCCCTTGCCCGGTGCTGGCAGGGGAAAGATGCACAGGAGCCCAGTGCAGGATCACTGCCGGAGTGCTGCCACACGGGTCCACAGAGAGGTGGTGCTGGTTGTGTTTTGCCTAAAATCATTTCACGGGTCTTTGTGACAAGCTCAGGGACCTGACCAAGATCAGACCCCAGGGAGATGCTTGAGGGAGCACACTGCAAACCTGACAGCCTCGCAGCCAGCAGCAGGGACGCAATGAGGACGAGGGGCAGGTGCAGCTCCTGCTGAGCACCTTACAGACGCAAGGAAGGACCCAAACCTTTGCAGCATGGCCTCAGCCAGTCTCACAGAGGTGTGAGCCAGGAGAGACCCATTCTCTGAGCGTTTGAGGCAATGACACTACAACCCTGTCCACAACAGGCAACATAGCACAGGCACTGTAGGGCTGCCTAGCCTGGACCAGCCAGAACTGTCACGGTCGGGTTAAATTCTTCCAACTACCCAGCTACCTGACATAGCTACGGCTATGTGTACAGCTGCTCCTGCTGCTCTCTCTTGTGTATAGTTCCCTTTAAAGCAGCACAAAAGGGCTTTAGGTCAGCACCAGAGCTCTCTCTTTCAACACCATCTCTTTGGCTATGCCTCCTTCCTCAAGTAAAAAAAAAAAAAAAAGAAATAGATACAGACTGCCAGCTTACAGCTATATAAAAAGCATCCCAGGGGATTTTCCTTGAAAAGGCTCTACAGAGAAAGGCAATAGAGTAAAAATCATGCTCCCAAGGCTGTGGGCTCTCTGCAAGCACAGCCGGTAGACAAGCAATGCCTGAGCAGCTCCTGGATGGGCTGCATTCTCCTCTGGGGAGGTGGCACACCACTGCAAGGCCACATCCTAGCCACACATGCCGTTTGAGAAGAGGATTTTGCCATTTTTGCCATGAGGCTAAGGATGGGCAGTAAGAAGTAAGGAAAAAAAACCCCAAAGAAGTGACTTGCTTGTAGGCGGGTGATGGAAAGGGGCACCCATGCTGGTGAGAGAGGAAGCCCCGTCAACAACCCCAACGCCACCTCCCAGGCTCTCCAGTACACATGCTGGCTAATGCTACCCACAAGGCGATGGCTGAGAGGACCTCTCACAGCCTCGAATAAGACTCATCAACCAGCAGAAGCTGTTGCTTCAAAATTGCTCACAAGCCAGGGCAAGGAAAAAAATATTGAGAAAATTCAAACATCAGTAAAAATTCTAGACAAAAAAAAGGAAAGGAGGGAACATTCCTGGAAAGGCTTGTTGTTTGATCTGAAAGTTACAAGTGCAGAAGGAAGAAAGAATATTTTCAGCTAAACTTCTGCCCTGGTTTCGTGCTGAAGGCAGCAAAAAGTGTGGAAAAAAAAATAGAGAGAGAGAGAGACAGAGCAATCTAATTCACAGTTGAGTCACTGGGAAATAAACAGGGGAGGCTGAAACCACCAGGGAGCAATGCAGGTACAGAGACCACTGGGGAAACTTAAAGTATATTGAGAAATATGTGGCCTGTTGTTGGGCAGAGACAACTGAAGTACTCAATAACTTTTTTCACATCTGCCAGGAACAGAGCCAATATAGTCATCCAGCAGAATCCATCATCATCTTCAGGACAGTAACAGCTTTGCTTTTATGGGTTCAGGCTGCCCCAAGAGTTATGAAAGAGCTGGATGAGAAACTATGGGCAGCTCGTCCCTGGCAGGACACGTGCAGTGATGCTTCATGCAGTTTTGGCAGTCAGGGAATCTGAAAACCTGGGGAGGGTGCAAAGATCCCCCCAGAAAACCCAAGCAGAAACCAAGCCATGCTGCAGGGGTGAGGTTTCCCTGCTGGGAAACCAAAGCAGGATAACGCCCTCTTTACAGTGCAGTTGAGCAACAGCTTCAATGAGCTGGGGAGGTAGGGATGGGTACCCACGTTTCCATCAACAACAGGATCGCACAAACTTTCTTTTCCCATGAAATTAAGCTAAAAAAACCCAGGGTAACAAGGAGCCAGAGCTGGAAGCTGTAACCAGACACATTCAAGTGAGCAGTGAGGCACATCATTTTATCTGAGGGATTTATCTGAGCACTGCCAAAGGAAAAGCAGTGTGCCTCCAGATCTACAAGCCTTCCTGAGAGACACTTTTGGCAGACACCAAACCAGAAAGAAGCCTGTGCCACACCGCAGTGAAGTGCAGACTTTGTATTCCAGTCATTTCTGTCCACCCCGTGGTCAGCTCAGAGTTACCCCATCAGCCTGGGCACAAGTTCGCGTGGGGCATCCACCCACAAGGGGGTCACCCATGGTACTGGGTCACTTCTGTTGTGGGTCCACCCCCACCCCAAGCCCCATCCAGGCCCACTCACTTCAAGGAGAGAGAGAAGTCATTCTTGCTGGTCTCGCTGTTGCGCACCAAGTAGCTGGCCTCCTTGCACAGCCTCAGCAGTGTCTCTGCGTCCGTCCGGCTGATGGCCCCGTGGTACCAGCTAGAGACAGGAGAGGGAATGGCTGTGCCAGGCAAAGAGCAGATGCCCCGGCAGAGCTATGTCCTGGGGCAGCAGTAATGTCAGCACCCCTGGCACCTCTCCGGGGTCAGCAGCCACATTCAGGGAGAGGGATGAGGGTGGCACCACTGGGGTTGGGGGACAAGGGGCAGGGCTTCCCCTGGGCAGCTCAGGGGGGTGCAAAGGGCACACAGGAACACCACAACTGCAAGTTGGGTAGCAGGGACAAGCAGGCAGAATGCAGGGCCAGAGAAGAAAGAAAGAAGCAGGTTTGCCTCGGGGCTCCTCATGATGTGCTGACAGGGATCCGGGAGCAGGTGGAGGGGTCGGGCAGCTGCTTGGGGCAGGCAGGACTCACCACTGGCTCTCCAGGGGCAGGGCAGGGTCAATCCTCTCCCCGACGAAGGGGCCAGGCTCGGCAATCAGCATCTTTGTGCTCTTGAGGCTGCTGGAGCCATGCCTGAGGGCAGCCCTGGCCTTCTCCTCCCTGCAGGGCGAGGTGCGGCTGTACCCCAGCCCCTCTGATGGACCTGCAAGACAAACACACGTCACAGCTGGCAGCAGGGACAGGCAGACAGGCTGGGCTCCCAGCTTTCACCCCTGTGGAGGGAACCTGCAGAAAGAGCCAGAGCCACATCACATCATGCTGGGTCCCCTCACACTGCCCTGTCCCCCTGCTTTAAGCAAGGGCAGGGCAGCTCTTGGACAGCTGCTCACTGTAGTGCGCCAGGATAGACAAGGTTGCATCCCCACCACGCCAGGACTGAGGTCCTCACAGCACCTGAGCCCCTGGGAATATTTTTCAGGGAGGTTTCAAAAGCTCAGAGAGGTTTTGCTAGTGCAACCAGCAATTCAGCGGTTGCGGCACAGAGTTAAGTGAGAAGCAGTAAGAAGAGGCTCTCCAACCTTGGGGGGAAAAAAAAAATTAATTAAAAAAAAAGAGGGGGTAGATGGAGCGGTCAGTTTGAAAACAATGGACACATTTCTGCTGGCACAAGTAAACCTCCTGACGTGAAAAAAACAATTACCCAAGGTGGGAAGGGGACATTTTCACTGCAAGGTGCCTCCCCGACGCAGCCGCCTGCCCCGCACCAGCCCAGCCACGGGCCTCCCGAGCACCAACAAAGCACGGCAGCCCAGTGCATGCTGCCCAGTGAGCGGTGGGGGATTAACCAAGATGTGCCCCAGGGACCCAGGCTCCCACTGACTGTTATTTCCGTGCAGGATGATTTCAGCATTAACAATATTGTTTCTCCCTCCTCCAGAGAGTTTATTATTGCTCCCCTGCAAGGCAAGCCTCTTCACACAAATTACTTATCGATCGGGCAGAGCTGCCTTGACACGGGGCTGCTGGTGGCTGATGCCATGGAGGCACAGTCACCCCGGAGGTGGCCGAGCTGGGCACTGCAGCTCCCAGGACAAGTGGAATGTCTGGGGCTGGGCGGCTTCCCCCCTGCCCATGCTCCCTGGCTGCTGGAGGGGGAAGCAAAAGCAGGGCAATGCTGAGGCCACGCTGCTGCGGGGCAGAGGCAAAAAATACCCAGGGAGGGATGATGTTCTCTCTAGCAGGGCATCCTCTAAGGCATCTATTTGAGGGACACCTTGTCTAGGACCTACACAGGCAAGCAGGTCTCCAGCCCTCCTGGCACTGAGAACAGAGAAAGGCAGCTGAAAGGAAACCCAGCCAAAATCCTCTGCAGCTTAGCATGGCTTAAAACACCCTGAGAAGGAGCTCAGGAAGGAGGTGCCCAGCATTAAGGCTTGACAACCCTGCCTCTGCAGCAGTCTGCCTTTTCACTGGCCAGGCTTACTCTTGTACATAACATCCAGGCTTCAATTTCAACTCGTCACCTTAAAAAATTGGGTTGATCATTAAAAAAGCCAAGCAATCAAAACACCAAAGTGTCTGCTGGCAGCACAAAGTCATCGTGTTAGAGGCTCAGAAGAAATGCATTGCACCTGTCAGAGGAAGGCAGAGGCATGTGCATGATTAAACAGGATATTAAAAACAAACCCTTAGGAGTAAGAAGACATCCTTCAAGAAGTTCAAGTCACCCCCAGACAGGGGAAGTAGAAAATGAGACAAAACTCTGGCAAGATAAACTTAACACGACAAAGCAAGCCTGGAAAAAAAGGGACTCGGTGTTGCTAAAACCAGGAAAAAGGACAAACTGATGGTTCATCAGGAGCAGGATGCATGTCAGAGTGACTGCAGGGATAATATATGATGGGGGAAAAGAAGAGGCTGCATAGCAATGAAATTAATTTTTCTTGACACCTGCATTCATTGTAGGAATCCCCCTGCCAAGACCTTTTTTTTTGGGGACTGCTCTCAGCCTGTAGCATCCCTATGGGTTTGGGACAGTACCCCAGCGTGGGCCTAGCAAAGCAGCCGCATCGCTCCGGCGTGCCCCTACAATCGGCAGTGAAATCAGCTGTCATGTGCAACCTTGTGCTCAAACCCACCTGGGAGGCAGCAAAAGCCATATTGTTTTTTCTTTACAAAGCTCTGCAGGGATCTGGGTAACTACAGATAAGGAAATCAGACATCTGCACCTGGCATGTCACAGTGTCTACCAGGAGCAGCGTTAATGATGCACACGCAGACACGGCACACTGGTGTGCAGACTCCGCTTTGCAGAGAAAAAGTCATATCTCGCAGATCTGTCCCAGTTCTCCGCAAGAGCAACAGCCCAACCCCAAAAGCCTGGGTGGCTCTCGACAAACCCCCCCATCTAATGCTCTTGGCAAAACCCTGATCCACCACAGCACAAGAGCAAGGTCCTTACAATATTAATAATGGGTTAAAAGACAAGCAGCAGTATTTGGCTTTCATAAGTGAGACTGCCAGCAGAGTCCAAGGGGGATTTACACAGGGGCTCTGCTGCTCGGCACACACAAAAAAGGCTTCACAACAAGGCAAACTTGAGAT
This sequence comes from Pandion haliaetus, assembly GCA_013401275.1. Lineage (NCBI taxonomy): Eukaryota > Metazoa > Chordata > Aves > Accipitriformes > Pandionidae > Pandion > Pandion haliaetus. Next base: position 22,516 of record VYZV01021172.1, read on the forward strand.
GACAAAGTGTACCTGGGAGATTTAGCTGTTCAGGATAGCAAAAATGAGTGAAGAATCCAGAGGGACCTCCTGCCACTGAGCAGCAAGGTAATAAAATAGCAGAGGAAACGGAGCAGTGCTAAATGACGAAGCAAGGCGCACAAGGAGAAAACAACCCCAACTTCAGCGGTGGGATCTGAATTAGCTGCTACCACACTTGTAAGGGACCTGGGTATTATGTTGCAAGAAAACATCAGTTAAATGCTTAGAGCAGTTGTCGAGAAGACCATAAAAGCAGCCATCAAACATTGGGAATTTGGAGGCAAAGAGGAGAGAACAAAAGAGAAGGTAGTAACTCTGCCACTGAATAATCCCCTGGTGCACTTCAACTGCTGCGTGCAAAGGCATCATGGAGCTAGAGAAGATGCAGAAGAGGCAAGGACAAATGTCTGGCATCTGACACAGGACAAATGAACAGGCCAGGAGGAGCTGGGGGAAGGCAGAGGAGGAGGGTGGATGTCTGGCAGTGCCTGCAGGCAGTGGGCAGAGCCCTGCCAAGTCTGGGCAAGCTCTGAGGCATCGCAGCATCTTGGCGCTGGCAGGGCAGCGAGGCAGGGTCATGGCAAACACTGGCCGCAGCCCCCCCTGGACACCCTGCTGTCATGCAAGACCCACCGTTGGCGTCTTCGTAGCTGGGCTGGCCATGCTGCAGAGGGACGGAGGCACCAGCCTCACTGTCCGGGGGGCTTTCACCACTGTCGAGCTGTCCCACAGGCGGTGGCCATGGCAGGTCTTTAATGACCTTGATTTCAACTGGAAGGGGGGGGTGCGCAGAGAGAGAGAAAGAGAAAGAGAAAGAGAGAAAGAAAGGGCTTAGAAACAACCAGCAACACCAGGCCCATGGAGAAGGAGAGCAGTTGTGGGGGGAAAGACCTGAGGACTAAATTCCCGTGAGCCCTAAGCCAGTTTGGCCATCTAGTCCCCTCCCCAACACCAAGCAGGAACAGGCCTGATGTGGGGCACATTCCCAACGGAGAGACCCTGCTCCTCCATCAGCTTTCCCAGCTGACCCTCTCTGTGCCGTCCCATGTGCACATCCATCCGGAGGACCTTGGCCAAGTGTCCCATTGCCATCTGTCCTACCTGTGCATCTGTCTTGCCCCGGTTGCTTCCCAGCCACCCCAAGGAGTCCAAGTTCCCCTGCCAGGCACCAGCAGGTTGCTGCCTTGTGCCAGTACTGGCTGCCCATCAGCAGGGGTCTCGCAGGCCCCCCCAGAGGGGGAATGGGCAAGCAGAGAGATTCCGGCATCGCAGGAGGGGAGAAACACCCTGCAAGCCACAGCAGGGGTCTCGCAGGCCCCCCCAGAGGGGGAATGGGCAAGCAGAGAGATTCCGGCATCGCAGGAGGGGAGAAACACCCTGCAAGCCACAGCAGGGGTCTCGCAGGCCCCCCCAGAGGGGGAATGGGCAAGCAGAGAGATTCCGGCATCGCAGGAGGGGAGAAACACCCTGCAAGCCACAGCAGGACCTGCTCTGGCTCCAGAAAAAAACAGACAGCAGGTCCTAATGTGGCCCAGGGCACAGCAATCTGAATCCCTCGCCCTGACTTGTGCCCATGTGAATCGACGCATGAGCCAGACCTGTGAACGCACCGCCTCCACCCAGGGACGTCAAACAAAGCAGCTCATCTGCCCAGATCTGGAGCACAGACACCTCAGCACAAACCCAGCCCAGCAACACACCGCGTTTCATGACAGAGCCCGACAAGACGAATCCTTGGCACAGCGTGCTGTGGGCACTGGCCCTGCACCCAGCTGAGTCCCCATGGCATGGATGCAACCCCAGGCATGAGTAGATGCTGTGGTGTCGAGCCCAGCAGACACATCTCCAGCTTGCAGAGCCCAAACCCAAAATGTGAACCACTCCCAAGCCCGAATCTCCATGCCAGCATCCGCGCGCAGCGCCGACAACTGCCAGCTCAAGCACCTTGTGCGCGCCAGCTGCAGCGCAGACGCACAATGCTGCAATTAAAATGCATCCTAGATAGGAGTGTGGCAATTAGCCAGCACCGGCGGCGAAGCCAACACTAATGCACAGCATGGATTTCCTCATTAACAAACACAAACACAATCGATCCCACAGCACAGATAAATAGGTCAGGTGGACAATTGCCTGGCCAAAGGCTCCTGGGGAATGCCCAGCTCTCCTCCTGCCCTGAGGAAGGATGGATCTGCTTGAGCCCAGGGTCAAGCCTCTCCCCTGCAATTTGAGGTTAGGGGGGGTTGTACCGGAGGCTGTGATCAGTCAGGGGGAAGAGGCAACAAGAGACGAGTACTGGACAGGCTGCCAAGGCAGCTCTGTCCACCACTCCACGCAGCCTGGCTCCCTTCTGAAGTGCACGAGCACTCACTGAGCCACAGAAATGCAGAGGCCAACATTACTGACCCCCAAAAGGTGAAGGAACCCCAAGGAGCCACCTTCCCCCCTGCAAAACACAACGCAGCATCAATTGCTTTATGGTTGGTATCCATCCTTTATGGCTGCTCCCATCACACACCTGCAAAGGCTTTGGAGATCCGCTCCTTCTTCCACTCCCAGGGCTGGTCGTACTCCTCCGGTGGCCGCTCATCGTCCTCAGGCAGCCGGGACTCCCTGGGCCTGTGGCAAGCCAGGTGGTCACTGTCCATGTCCAGCCCTCCAAGCACAGGCTCGTACGGAGTGTCGTAGAGGTGCAGCGGACGGGCAGGAGCCTCCCGTAAGCCCTTCTGGCGGATCTCTAGCAGGAGAAGAGGGAAAAGACCATGAGCTCTTTGCCCAACACAGCCTGGCCATGCTCCCCAAAGCCCTGCTAGATGACAGGGCTCAATTTCACCCAAGGTGATCTGGGGTAGGGAGCATCAGCGATGGAGGAGAACCCCCAAACTTCCAGCAAGCGCCTGCCAGAAGCTGGGGAGCTGCTGGGCAGCCAGGTCCTAAGCAGTCCACAGCACCAAGATGCCTTCTCTCCCTGCAGTACAATATCTCCACTCTCAGGCAGTCCTGCAAAGTGGGGTCCATGGGGACAGAGCATCCTAAGCCCTGATACCCTATGAGCAGCAAGGCCAGGTTTCTTACCTGGACACCCAGTGTGACTAGTTTAATAACATGCCCTTCCTCCAAGCAAAACAAAAGTCTGTGCCACAGACACAAGCAGCCTCCTCGCTGCTTGCTTATTTTTTCAAGAAATGCAATGGACTAGTCCAAAAAGCCGCATGAGCTTTCCAGAAACCAGTCACTCCAGGAAAACATGGAACTGCAAAGCAAAGCCAGAGCCTGGAGTGTGCAAGCCAGCACAGTGACCCTGCGTGCGCTGCAATGCCTTTGGGAGTGCGTGCTCTCACCTCACCTGCTTTCCAGCCATAAACAAGTCCACTGGGGACCCCGCTGCTGCAGCAGACAATGGCATGCTCTGGCCCAGTCCTAACCAAATTAAATAGCTCCCATATCCGTCTTAGTTTTACACCAGATGCATCAAATGTCACGTCTCTCCTGGCTCAGCCTGGCAAGCAGGCACTGTGGTCCTGGGGGACAGCATCGCAGGGAGAAATATCGAGGTGCTTTTATTGCTCAGGTAGCCTTTATGAGTGCTCTGGCTACGGCAAGCCCATCGCACACAGCTAAAACTGTGAAAATTTGCCTGCAAAGTGGCTGTGCACCACCACAGCAGTCACCCAGGTTTGCCTTGTCTGGGGGACCTGACGCTGTCCTGGGCTGCAAGAAACACAGTGGCCACCAAATTCACACAGCAGGGACCAGAGGCACAAAGAGTGGCCTTTGCACAGAGCCTTCCACCTTACCAGCCATCATCTTCTGGGCTTCATATGGCTCCATGTATCCATCGTTCTCCATCACCTTCTCCAGTCCTGCCTGGCTACCAGCCACCTGTGCCGCGTCAAAGGGATCTGCGTAGTCCTCCAGGACAGCCAGCTGGAAGAAGGGAAGGGTAGGAGAAGGGTTAGGATACTCCCTGCCTTTTTGCAGGGGGCGGGGGGGGGGCGTGTCAGGTCAGGGACCAGTTGAAGTCCCTTGAAAATACACCATAAGCTCTGCTAGCAACAAGCCAGAGCAGCAGCCAGGACCTCAAGCCTGCATCATGGCAGCCCTGCAGAGCAGGTGCTGGCAGCCGGCGGCTTTCCAGGCACCGGCGCTCAGCCATGGAAATGCTCCAGCCTTTGTCCCGAAAGCTGGGACATAGCCAAGCAGAGCAGAAGGCAGCCTGATCTCCTGCCTTACCATCGGCTCAGCACTGCCAGCGCCCACGCAGACACCCTGGCAAGGCCCCCACCATGACGTGGGCCTGCCGGTGGTGCCACCCCCCCCGCGCCCCATGGCATACAGATGATCTCCCTGCATGCAGCCACATTTCCTTGCCCGAGGTGGAGAAGGGGCACAGATCCCAGTACAGGTGTGTCAGCTGGCACTGGCACAACTGGGAACTCACTGGTTTTTTTCCAGTGCTCCTGCAGGCTCATTTGAGTTTCTTAACAAAAGGGCTAAGAACAGCCTATGGCTTCCTCTCTGCTCCCTCCCAGGCCCCCACAGCATCCCCTCACATATCCCAAGTAACACAAGACAGGGATCCTCCATGCGATCAGGAGTCACTGGGAAGGAGGACCAGGAGCCTCTCAAGTGCCATGTCACAGGGATGGCACAAAAAGCCCCAGGTTTGCCTTTACTAGTGAAAAGGAGATGATCCTGCAGTAGGATATGGGGCATGTCCCAGAGTTTGATCCCCTCTAGCACTGAAGCAACATGCCCGCACCAGCACCTCAGCATCTGGAGCACCCCATCGCACGATGCCGCAATCTCCAGCAAGCCTGAGGCTGTACATCCCCCCTCCAGCCCCAAAGCCTGGTCCCAAAATGGGGCCACAAAGTACTTCCAGCAGGGTCCAAGTGCACCCAAGCAGCTTTGCTGCAATCTTGCTCACCCACCAGGCTGCAAAACCCAGGCTGGACCATCCGACGAGATGGGTTTTGCCACCACAACGCCAGCTATGCAGAGGTCCCACAGCAAGGACCAAATGGCCAGAGCATGGTGTGGTGGCTGCCTAATCCCACTCAGTGCCAGGCTCCGTCCTCACCACCACGCTGTCCCTTCTCCTGGCCAGCCTTCAAGACCAGGGCTGCTCGCGCATTCCTCTCCAGCTCCTGTAATCGGCTTAAAACAAAACATTTCTTCCTCCTTCCTGTGCAAAATGGCACAACAATAGCCTCAAGCAGCAAAACCCAGCAGGAAAAGGGAACAGGAACTGGAGCTGTAAACACCTCTGCACAGCCCTGAGCCTCTGCATCCCTCTGAGCTGCGGGAGGAATGTGGCTTCCCATGCCACGACTCACCACCTCCTCCATAAAAGTCCCAGCTCCGGGCTCCCCGCATGGCCGATGCAGTGGGGAGCAGGGCCAGCTCTCGAAGCCTGGCCCCTTCGTAGCAGGGCACGAGCGAGCAGCAGAGCATCATCCCTGGAGCAAACCCCACCAGCCACAGGGCTTGCAGCCACCCTGGGTGAGCACAGTGGGGGTTCAAACGTGGGAGCAAGCAGACGCTCTCACCCCTCAGCAAGGCAGCAGCAAGACAGACGGCTGCTCAGGGTATTGGCCTCTGCCAGATGAGAGGGAAAGAGCAAAACCTCTCGCTGGCTCTGCAGGCAGGGCCCGGTGCCAGCAAGCCTGGATGGGGCTGCAGGAGCAGCCAGCCACTGGCTCTGCAGTGGGAGACAAGAAATCTGCCCTTGCCTCCATTATCAGAGGGTATGTGGCACTACTCAGGCCCTGCCAGGCACCAGGGACACCAAGGGGCAACCCAGGGGGCTGCAGCCCTTTGCTTGTCACTGCTAGGTCAAAACCCCCCAGGGAAATCTAAGTCACCGGTGACTTTTGCAGCTGCTTGGTTGCTAGGACCTGACCTAACTCCCACAGGGTGGGGAGATGGGTGACAGCAACTGCAAACTCACTGCGGGAAGCCCCTGTTTTCTCAACACCCTTTTTCTCTCCAAGGCAAAGAGGGGTTCAGCCTGCAGCAGGTGGCTGCTTCCCACCTGCTGCCTGCAAGATCCCAAGGGCAGATCAGAGCCTGCCACTCCGAACAGCCAGGAGATCCCGTGGGCTGCACCCACGCCTCGAAAAGCTGCAAAGAAGCTTTTGCTCTGCTGCAAGGACATCTGCAGAGCACAGCCACATGCTGGCGACAGCTCATTTGCACATGAGCAAGTGCCAAGGGAGGCACAAGCACACAGGCAGGCGTCCCGACACACACAAATGCACAGGCTCAACACATGAGCACCTGCAAGGCGGGCGGATGGGCACCACCATGTCCAATGCTCACCCTTTGCAGGAGCTCTCATGGCTCCAGGCGTGATCGGGACTGTGAAACGCAGTTTGCTTACTCTCCTGGGCTCAGAAAGGGGTTGTCTGCTCGTTCCTCCTACCCCAAGCCCAACCTGCCTGCATTCAAACCTGCCACAAACCCCATTTCCTAGATGCATTTTGCTAGGCAGACATAGACCTGGCTTGCTGCTGGCACCAATCCTGGACCCTCCCTCTTCACCCCATAAACACAAAGCAGCTTCAGACAAGACAGGGCACCGGCACAGCAGCTTGGCAGCTGAGAGCCTCCTCCACACGCGGCAGTCGTGCTTCCCAACCAGAGGAAAGACCCCTCCATATTTCCTTAGCGCTTGGGTCTGTCTTCTCAGGGAGGGACACACGAGCTCCAGCAAGCTCACAGAGTGGCCCCCACTCAGATGCCTCCAGCTCCAGGTCTAGAAAGCAGAGGATGGTGGAGAATCCTGAAACTCCTAAAACTGGGTATTTTGCTTGCAGGGGGGTGCAGAGGCATTCCAGCAATTAGACAGGCCCTGCGCAGGCAAGACTGGTCTGCTGGGCTTAGCTCGGACCCAGAGCAAATGGCTCAGATCAGGCAGGGGCTTGAGTCTCTGAGCTCCCTAGGTTGGTGGGGTTTTGCCGCACTGGCTTTACTCCTCCACTATCTCAAGGATGCCTCTCTGTAGGAGCGAAGTCTCCCCACCATAGGGTGCTGAGAATGTAAACCCATTCATTTTTTAAATAGTCAGATACTACAGTGGAGAGCCACAGAAATGCTGGGAAGGCAACTCGTGTCTCCAGGGGCACTGCAACCTCGGGATGCACAAGCAAGTGAGTGAGAATGGTACCCCAAGCCCCAAGGATGGAGGGGCTGGAGGCTCCAGCCAGCGCTGGGAATGGGGCAGGGCTCTCAGAGGGCAAACAGCAGGGATCACACAATTACCAATTGCATCCTAATGCCCTTGCACGTGAGGCTGAATTAAGGTTGCCCGGGAAACTGCATCTCTGACATTTCGTAATCAGAACGCTGGACTTTACTAGCCTTGCAGGGCTCTCTGCAGCAGCCACAGTGCATGCAGCTGGTCCCCCAGCGCAGGAGGGGGCCACAGCCACTGGCAAGGCAGCTCCCAGGGGTGCCCTAGACATCCCCCCGCTTCAGTCAAAGGCCAGGCATTTCCATGCTACGCTCACCTCCCATGTTGTGGAGGGAGCTGCTCACTGCCCAGCTGATCCCAGCATGCCGCTCAGGTGCCCGGATACCAAGGCATCGCCTGCTCATACACAGCACAAGCTTTGCTAGATTTGAAATAATTTGGGTGCAAAGCAAAAGTCTGACATGCAAAGCCACCATCCCAGGGTGGCTCTTGGTGCTGACTAGTCCTTCAGAGAGCCTCCAGGCACCACTGACACTTGGACACAGATCCTCTTTATGCACACGAGGGTTTTTCATGCATTTATCTGCTGTGGCAATGCACACCCAGATCCTTGCTGCAGTACTGAGGCTGGTCTCACTCTATTATTTATACCAACTGTAAGAAAAAAAGAAAATAAAAAAAGTAAGGCAAAGGACCAGATCATTGCTGGATTCTCACAGTAAAACAGTTTTTATGCTGCCCACCAGGGAAGGCAACAGAGACTCTCCAAAAGCATTCACAGTTCAGACTCGGAGATCCCAGGGCAGAGCTGGGGCTCTTCACCTCATCTTGCCTACAAACATCCTACCTGCCACCAACTTTTGCCACAACAAGATGCTCCACTCTACAGAGAGGTCTCCAGAGGACACCTGGGGAGATCCCTCACTTTATAAACAAGTTTCTTGCCCTGGAGATAAAAGCGTGTTTGGGGTCCCCCCAGGAGATTGCTGGGTTTAATGCTGGAGCCACTCTGAGTTATAACCAAACTCAGTTTGTTCTTTCTGTCAGGTGCAAAATTTCCGCAGTTTTACACATCTTGCAGCTTGGCTTTTGGTGGACGCCGAAGCCAAATCCAAAAGCAAACCGAGCACTAAGAAAGGTCCGGTCCACAGACCGTGGGGGACAGCTGAGCCAGAACAGGGAGCCCATGGCTGCACCCGTGGCACAGGAGGAGGGAGTGCAGGGTGGACAGCACAGCATCGCACAGGGTGACTCAGTTCGGGGAGGCTCTTGCAGGAAAGACACACGCCCAAGAGCTTCCTGGCCAGCCATTCCCACACCCCGCAGCACTGACCCTGTGCTCCCAGCAAAAATGCCAGTGACCGGTCCCGGCGGGCACAAGACAAAGATGTCCCCAGGCAGATCCCCAACCCCGTAGCACGCTGTGCCCTAGGTGCAGGGGTCCCCACGCAGGCAAGACCCTCACCACATCTCTCCCCTCTGCATCCTGGTGGCATTGCTCCTCACACCTGATCCAAACCCAGCAGAGAAGACATCTCCAGGGTATCCACCTCACTCAGGTGAGCCATACAGGGCCAGTCCATTTTCCGCTGCTGTAGGGAAAGGACTGCCCAGACCAAGCAGATGGAGAAGGACCTGTGCTGGTTCCCACCACGTCCAGCAAACATTTGTAATGGAGCAGGAGCCACTGCAGAGCTCACTCTAAGCATGTCCCCACAAGATGTTGCAGATCCCACACAAGGCAGAAAGATGTGACGACTCATGCTATGATGGCAAAGCATCGCATGGCCCAGGAGGGAAGATGCCGTTGCCAAGATGTCCCTGCCCCATCTTCAACTCTCCAGAACAGCCAGGACAGCTACAGTGGGCACAAGGCTCCCAGGGAACATGGTCGGTCCCCCAACCTCAACACAGCACCCATACTACCGCTGGCCTCGGCCAAACCATAACCAGGAACTGATGGCTGCTCCATCCACTTCTGTCCATCCTCGTCCTCCCCCCTCAGAAGGGCTGCACATTTTATTGGAGTGTGTTTTTCACTGTCAATCATTAGCAAAAAAACCCCTCTGCTCCAGCAGCCTTTCTTATACCTAGAATTGTACTTCTCCCTTCATCTTCAGCATCACCACAACTCAAGGCCCACACCCATGGGCTTTCTGGAGTCCCAGTCCCTGGAGCAGGTGGGGAACAGTGCTCATCGCCTCTTCCAAGTGTGGGAACACTGAGCCTCCTGCCACAACCATCATACCGGCTTGAAGAGCTCAGCAGAGGCTCCAGCCTGGCCCTGGCATGCCTTCCCTGCTCCAGGACACCTTGACATTGTCTCCAAGAGCAAGAGCCACAAGCATCAGCAACCACCCCAGCAGGCACCTCTGTCCTCCTGGACCACTCCTGGAAAGAACCACCATGACCTTGCAGCAACCGGGGAACCCTCCCACCGCTCAGCCCAACGTCAAGGCCAGCAGATGGGAGCTTCAAAGGGCGCTCAAGCCCAACAGAGATGCTCCCTGGGGGTGACGCTCCCTGGCTCCTCCAGGGAAACTGTTTTAATGGACAGTTGCATGCACTGTCAAATATTCCCACTTTATCTCTGGCTTCACCCAGCCTCCAGAGCTCTGCCTGTGTCCATCACATACTGGAGCCCTGAAGAATCAGAAATGTTCTCCCCACAGAGGCACGCAGGAGATCAGGAGATAATCTAATCACCGTCCATCTTGGATAAGATGAAGGGTCTTCTTCGGCCTAGTGCTGTTAGCAGGGTTTCCCCAAGTGTATCCCAGCTTTTAGCTCTTCTCTAAATTTCCCAGCTTCTCCTTAGCCCTCAGATGCCCACACAGCCCTGGCTGTACCCGTCGTCAGTCCCCATTTCCTGCAGCTCCTGCTAAGCCCTTTGCACATCACAGCCCGAGTCCTTCCTATGACCACCACCTACTCCTGGTCCCTCTGATCCCACACTGCACGTTCCAGAGGGAAAACCATCCAGCCTGCCTCAGCAAACCACATCACCACAATGGCACCTCCAGTCCCCGCTGCCAGTGCCCTCCTCCTCCTGCTCTGCTGCCTGCAGTGGCCAGTTTACAGGATCCTGGCTAAAAAGGGGGTTTCTGCTGTGCCCCTCCGGAAACCTCCTGAAAGTGATTAGTCAGTACAAGCAACGTTCCCAGATCCACCAGCGACAAGTTTTTCTATCTGCTTAAAATATTCCCAAGCAGATTTTGCCCGGCGCTCGTTTCGGCGTGCCGCCTGGTGATGCCAGGACCACAGATGGGATGATTTTATCCACCGTTCCCTCCACCAGCCAGATCTGCAATCCTGTCGAGTTCGCTCAACAAGCCTCGTCTTGCAGGCGGCAGTGCTGGCAGGCACTAATTACCCCTCCTGCCTTTATTTGTGCAGTCCCCGCATCAACCTCTCTGCCAAGAGGCCCAGCACCAACGGCCACAGCCCTGGCGGGTTTATTCCTCTACCGGGTCCTTGTGCCGCTCGGATCCCATCTCCCTACAGGGAGCTTCTCCCCATCTCCTACCTCTCGCTGGAGACGTTTCTCACCTCCTTTCCGGCACTGGCAGCGCCTGGCTCCGCTCTCACCCCCGAGAAGCCAGCTGGGAGGCGGCAGACAAAGAGGCGCTGAGGCTCCCTGACAAAGCAGCACGGCAGCTGAGGGGGGCCCGTCCGCCGCTGATGGCACAGGCAGGCCCTGGCAAGCAGGCAGAGGGAGATATGCACTGCTGGGCACAGAGCAGAAGGAGGCTGAGGGCCGCCACCCCGGCATCGGAGGCCACAGGAGACGGCCCTGTGCCACGCGGGACCTTCCCAGGCTGGAAGGTCCTCACCTCTGTAGAGCACCAAGCACTCGGCTGCAAAGAAATGACAGAAGGGAGGGGGGGAAGGAAGCTGGCAGGCCCTGTGCTCTCGCACCTCAGCGAGCGACGCTTCCTGCAGGGGATTATACCTGCCTCCCGCGGGAGCTGGAAGAGAAGCCGGGGCCGCCCCCGCAGCGCCGCTGCTGCTGACGTGTGACCGGCATGTCGGTGCTGCTGGGACGCGGGAGACGGGGAGCGGGAGCCCCGGCAGAGCCTGGCCGTGGCGAGCCCTCGATGCTTGGGCTCCACCTGCCCCAGGGGTCCCGGCCCCGCTCCTCGCAGCGTGTGCCGAGGGTCCGGCGGGGTGACCCAGAACATCCCCCCGGCCGCAGGGCTGGGGGCACCCCGGTGGAGGGCGGCAGGGTGCCCATGCCAGGACACTCACCTCTTGCGGCGGCTCGTCGGGTGGCTCGGGGCCGGACGGGGGCGAGCTGGG
>VYZV01021172.1:46827-98765 GCA_013401275.1 Pandion haliaetus
CCCCGGCCCCGGGGGGGGGGCAGGGTCGGCCCACGAGCCCCGCCGGGCCCCACGGAGCCCCTCACCGCCCCGCCCAGCTCCGCGCAGGCGCAGACAACCCAACCCGCGGCGGGCGGGGGTAAGGGGGAGAACAAAACTCGCCGCTCCACCCCCGTCGCCACAGAGACGTCACGCACCGGGGGCGGAGCGCGAACCTATCGGCCCCGCCCCGGGCCGCCAGCTCAGCGCCGTCACCGCTAAGGGCCGCCGCGCCGCAATGAAACTTCAGAGTCCCCGTAGCGCGCCGTGATCGTATAGTGGTTAGTACTCTGCGTTGTGGCCGAAGCAACCTCGGTTCAAATCCGAGTCACGGCAGAGGGAGAGAGGACTGTTTTAGTCCTCGCTTTTGGAGGCTTGGTGCTGGAGACACACCACCAGGGATGTCAGCCCCACCCCAGCCCTCACTCTTCAGTAACCGCAGAANGCGCCGATATTTCTCTTTTTTTTTTTTTTCTTCCCGGCTCCTGGCGGGGCGCGGTGCTGAGGGGCCGGGCCGGGCCCACCCGGCCCGGGGACTCTGCAGGGCGATGGGGGAAATTTAAAATAAAATAAAATACAGTTTTAAAAAAATGGCGGCGCCGGGGAAGGAAAAAAAGCCGAGCCCGTAATGCCGTGTTACCGCTAGGACGATGCCGTGACTCGGATTCGAACCGAGGTTGCTGCGGCCACAACGCAGAGTACTAACCACTATACGATCACGGCGCGCTACCGGGGCTCTTGATAACGATGGCGGCGCGGCGGCCCTTAGCGGTGATGGCGCCGAGCTCGTGGGGTGGGGCCGCTCTCCCCTCGCGCGGTTCGCGCGTGGCGGGGAAGGGGTGCGGGGGGCTCGCACCCCTTCTCTGCACCGGTGAGTGCGGCGCTGGGTTCGGCCGAGCAGCCGGCCAGCACGCCAGCGATGCCCGGGCTCTGTGCATCCCACGGGTGTTTGCACAAGTAGCCCACGACTGTCGCAGCGGGCTGGGGGAGCCTTGCACGGGCAGGGAGGCGTTCACACCAGCGTCGTACCAGCCGCAGTCAGGGTGTCACTCCTCGGCATCCGCATACTGACTTGTGCGAGCAGGGGCTGAGCGCCCTGACGCTATACCAGCCCCAAATTGAGGCAGCTTTGGGAACAGGGCTGGATAAAATCCACGGGGAGAAGGTGTTGCTCGTGTGCGCTGGGGAGCATTTGTATATGGGCACCGTGTGGCGCGTGGACACCCCGAGCACCACGTGGCATCATTAATCATCAATCTCTGAACCTATTCCTGCTAATCCCTGGTGTTGACACACTTGGAGCCACTTTGCTTCACCACTCCCTGTGCAAAAAAAAAAAAAAAAAAAAAGCAGGGAGATACCAGCTGGGTGCGCGCACGTGGGGATGCAACTCCCACTGTCCCGCGTGGAAAAATGGTTTCCAACACACACTGGCAGGCCACATGTTTGCTGGCTGCAGCCCCATCCAGCCCACGTTGCTCAGGGACCGGGTGATGTGACTTTGCACCACGGCAGCTTTGGAGGCCACGTCTGCCCTGCCTTTTTCCTGGGAAGCATATCTTGGGGTGAGGTAAAGGTTGGATTTTAATATCTACCCTCAAGGCTCATTTCGCCTGGGGGTGAAAGTACCCCGGCAACCTTTCAGGGGCAACACGGTGCCCTGCTGGCCTCCCCTGCATGCCCCTGTGGGCAGCCGGGCGCCCAGGCATGAGCCCCGGGAGGAGTCGGCGCGGCCCGACCCCACAGCGCCCAGCCCAGCTCTTTGGACCGAGCTGTTAATCAGTAACTAGGGTGCGGGGCCAGGAGCTGTGTGGCTGGCGGAGCTGGCAGGTGAGCACAGGGGGCCGGCGGGCACCGGGGCCCAGGAAGAGCTGTGGGACAACGGGGAGGGCGCAAGGCCATGGGGCACGAGGCCATGGGGTGGTGTGAAGGCATGGGGCACAACGCCATGGGGGGTTTGAGGCCGTGGGGTGCAGGGACACAGTGGAGAGGGCAGAGGGGTATGCAGCTGTGCTGCACCATGAGGCTGTGTGGGTCCACAGGGGACAGGAGGGCACGGGCACGGCATGAGGACATGGGGCACAATGGGGTGAGGGGGCACATGGGGGGCATCCACCTGCTGCTCCGCTGACTGGCTGCCTGTCCATGTAGTCACATCCCCAAAGGGGAGTGCAGCCTATGAGGCTTCACCAAAACAAAAGGTAGATGAGCCAGGTGGCAGGGGGTGGTACTGGAGGGGGCCATGGAAGTGGCGTCAGCCCAGGGGTCCTGGAGGGCACTGAGCCTGGGAGGGATGGGGAAAGCCAAGAGCCCTGGGGAGGTCCTGGAGCCCTAGGAAGTCCTGGAGGGGTACCTGAGCACTGGGGGTGCTGGAGGCGTCACTGAGCACAGAGGGGTCCCAGGGCTGTGTCCCTGAAATAGTGGTGGGCCTGGGGAGGGAGGGTTCTCCTGATACATGCCAGGGTCCTGATGAGGGGTCTCTGAGCCCCAGGGAGCACTGAGGTGCTGGAGACCCTGGAGTATGTCTGGTGTCCTGGGTTCCTACTGTGGCCCTGGGTCCTGCCCTGCTGCCAAGGAGCCACAAGCCCAGGGACACGGTGGGGGCCAGCACAGCTCAGTGGTCCCCCTTGGTGGCTCCACTGGCACGTGGAGCCCACCTCTACCTTTGGCTGCTGTGAGGTCCCACGTTGAGGTTGTGTTCTCCGAAACTCCTCACCTCCACTTGTTTCATTTGGGGCTGGGTTGCTCCCTTCAGTGGATCCCAATTCTCACACTGCAGGCAGCAGGCAATGACCCTGCTATCTCCACCTTCTCCATGCAGACCTCTACGACCCTCATCCAAAGCAAGGACACCTCCTTACTCACTCTGTCCTCACACAGAAGTGCTCCTACAGTCAATAGCTGCCTTCTCTGCACATTCTCTGCTCTTCCCTCATCCTTCTCCAAGTAGAGGAAGCGGGAGGGTGTCCAAATGGGACACTCCAAGGGTTCTTGCCCTGGCATAACACTGGTTCTTCTGGCTTTGCTGGACCAGTTCTCCCAGTATGCTCCTCTGTTAGGACCAGTCCCCATGCAAACTACTACTTATTCCTACCCATTGCTCCTGCACTGTACTAGTTATCAACATGAAAGGACCTTCTTCCTTATCTTACTCAGTTGCACCAAGAGCTCTTGATGAGGGTTGCACCTACATTTATTTTTTTGCAAAATCCTATTCGCAAAGGGGCTCACAGAGGCCAGTGGCCACTGCCATCAACCTGGAGGAGAAGTACCAGCTCTCCCTGCTGCATGTAATCCTCTCCTGTAATTCCTTGGAAGCATGGAAGAGCAAAAACCTTCCAAGAGTTACAGAAGAATAAGGAAATCAGCACACCAGCTGCATGGCTTGAGGATCCCATGGGATGGTCCTTTGATGTGCTGGTGCAGGAACTGCTCTAAATACCTACTGCAAAGGGCATTCTCCTCTTGGAGACCCAAAATTGAAAATCAGGGTTGGACATTCCTCCTTTCCAGAGGTGATTCTGTTGTTCTCTCCCCAGGCAGTGTTGGTCCCTCACAGTGCTACTTCTCTAATGCATTGAAGCTGCAGCACTTCTGGAGATGGAAGAAAACAAGATAACCCTGGACAGCCTTGAGAAGGGCACAGATAACCCAGCTTTCAGCTCTGTGGTAAGTCCCCCCTTCCCCTCCTGCTGGGGTACAGGAGCTGCTCAGGGTTCTCCAGCTAATGATGTTTTCCAGGGGGAGGAGAGACTCTATGGGGAATGTGATGGCCCATGTAGTGAGAGCAACAAGGAGAGGAGAAGAGAAGGGAAAGGGAGATTCTTCTCCTACTGCAGGTAGGATAACCCCTAGGTAGGAGATGCATGTATTGCCAGTGGTCACAGCAAGTCTGCAATCCTTGGGCCAACGATTCTCCTGGAGCCAAACCTGATCTGGGAGCAGAGTAGAGTCATATTGACCGCCCAGGGGAGACAGTGCCTGATGGCTCTGTATGGCTTTGTAGGGTGGCAGTGGCAGGTCTCTGTCCCCATAGCAGCCACTGAGAGCAAGCCTCTACTCATGGTGCCCGGAGTGCTGGGGTATGTGGAGGGATCTCCCTGCCATAACAGGCCAGCTTGCTCCTCCTGGGAGAGGGCAGAACTGCTAGAGGCCATGGCACACCTATACCATGGTGCTGCTGCCGCAAGCACCCTCTGGGAGACGTGGTCACGACCTGGCTCCATTGAGTTGGGTTGGGTGACCTTCAGGATCCATCTTCTGCACCTCTCATGTCTCTGGCATGTGACTCTCCCCAGGAAGGCCCTGCAGCCGGCATCCAAGGCAAAGCGCTTCTGCAAGGCTCATGCCAAGGTGTTGAGAATGGTTGTCCTGGGGCTCCTTGGAGTAGGTGAGGACTTCCCGGCACTGAGAGCCCCGACTCCACATCCCTTTGGCCGGCCATGCCCCCAGCCGCCAAGCACTGGGCATGGCCACCCATGTGAAGGTTATATCAGCTCTCACCAGCCCCACGGCCTGCCCACTCCTCACCCCACCACTCCTGTCCATGGGGGCTTCCTGCACCTCACTGTCCTCCTCCCCTTTCTCCACGTACCCAAAGGGTTTGCTGTGCCTCTTCTGCTTGCTCCATGTGCCCACAGACAGCTGCAGTGCTGTCACCAGTGAGCCTGGCTACTGGGGTGGTGCTCCCTAAGTCCTCCTTGTGCACAGATGGGAGCCTTAAGAGTGGCCAGGGAAGGACATTTGGAAGAAATGAACCTTGTTGTTGGCCCCAGTTAGTATTATGAATCTGTGATCCTACAGCCCTGATGTTTCTGCCCCCCCAATGTGCCTTCTCCAGCCTACCTGTGCTACTTTATTGCGGCCTGTTGGCTCAACTTCCAGCGAGCCCTTGCCTTGGTTGTCATGACTGCTGTGGTTGTCTTCTTCATCTGCTGGAGCCTCTTCAAGAAGCACTGTGGGGCAAAAGTAATGATGCTCCTCAACCCTGTTTGGAAATGCTTCCAAAAGTCCTGTCTGTGGCTGAAATGGTGAGTCAGGAAAAGGCAGGGCCAGATCCCTCCCAGTGCCTGGGTCCCCTCTCCTGTGGCTGCCCCGCCAGCACAACCAACAGCTGGTGGCATTGGGCACATGCCCTAGGCCTGTGCAGGCACCTCATGAATGATGAGGCATGGCCCAGCCCAGGGACCACTTAGAAGCCATGGCAGAAATGGCTTGCTACTCTATCTCAGTAGCGCGACAGCTATTCATACCCCTCATTTGTGTCCGAGCCCCAGGTTTCTTCAGATGCATGGACCTTACGGTGGCATCTCCCACACAATTAGCTCCTGCCCTTTGTGAGCTGCTCTCCCCCTCTCTGTGACAGTCTGGGATTTCCTTTGCAGGCTGCTGTGGGTGGCCCTCCTGGGAGGCCTGATCACGTGGCTGGCCTTGGACACCTCCAGAAATCCAGAGCAGCTCATCTCATTAGCTGGCTTCTGCTTTTTGGTGCTGTTCCTGTTTGCCTGCTCCAAGCACCATGGCGCAGTATGTGTTTCAGGTGTGGCTTGGCCATTGATCCCCTCACAGGACAAGGCCACCCAGCACCGGGGAACAAGTGCTTCCTTCCCACTGGCGTACCCTGATGGCCCATCACTGGAGCTCCCTGGAGGAAGCAGAAACCCAGCAGGGCTCTTGGGCAGAGCTGTGCTGGTTGGGTGGCTGGAGCCCCAAAGCCACCACACTGTTCTCCTTTCCACTGCTCAACCCAGGGTTCCCCCACAGTGCCTCCATCCTGTTTTCCACCATGTCCCTCATAATGGGTCAGACCAAGAGAGGCCGAGCACCAGACCCATGCCTGAGCTTCAGGTGCCTGTGGGTGGAGGGTGGGCCTGAGTTTCGGGTACCCTGGGTGACTTGAGCAGAAGTTATTGAAGTCCCAGTGCCTTGCAACCCAACCTGCTTCAATATTTTGGGCAATACCTCCATCTGTTTCCTCCAAAGAGTTAATGAACAGGAAGTTTTGATCTAGCAGGTCTGTACTACCAGTCAAGCCATCAGAAAGGCTCTGTGCTCACCTCCTCCTGGGTAAGCCTGGCACATAATGTTCCACCAGCCAGTTCCTGAGTCCTACCAACTCATCTTATTCCTCTATCACTAACCTATGTTTGTGGGTTTCTGTGACACTTTTTTATTAGTATCCCCACGGCCCTTACTCAGGGTGCAGTGTAATGGTGTTTGCCATGTGCAGCTGTCGAAGGGGCAGGAAGCTGGAACGGGCAGACTGCAGGCTTTGCTAACGTCTCAGTCCCTGTTCTGCTTTTGGTCCACAGGTATCCTGGAGAGTTGTTTTCTGGGGCCTTGGCATAGAGTTCTTACTTGGACTCTTCATCCTCCGAACAACCCCTGGCATCGAAGCTTTCCAGTGGCTGGGTGACCAGATCCAGGTATTGCATCTGCTCACCCCATCCCATGCTTGCGCCCTCCATGTAGCCCTCCCTGGGATCAGCAAGAGCAGAGGGTGGCATGGGTGGAGAAACTGCAGGGACTGCATGCTCACAAACATTTTTGTTTGGGACTGAAGAAAAGCCAGCTCTTCCCCAGTTTTCTGCAGCAGCCCAGACCCTTCAGTGTGGTCTCCCTTGCAGGATGGAGCAGTGCCCTGTGGCTTGGAGACAGGCCCACCAGTGTCCTCAGCTTACGTTTCAGCGGGTCATTCTCTGGTGGGGTAAAGTGAGCTGTGGGGCTGGGGGTACAGACCCCTGCTAGGTAGAAGTGAGATGTAACTTCTCCACTTGCAGTTCTTTCTGGGCTACACCACAGCTGGCTCCAGCTTCGTCTTTGGGAATACGCTCATTGAAGAAGTCTTTGCCTTTCAGGTCAGCTTGAGCAATGGGGTATGGGGAGGGAGAGGCAGAGCCTCGTTTTCTTCTGGTCTGGATGCCTCACTGGGTCCTGGAGAGCACGGAGCTAAACGCAGGCAGGTTTGCTGCAGCAGAGCTCAACCAGCTCAAGGGTGGGTCTCCCTTAGCTTTGTACCCACCCATGGACCTCCTCAGTGCCATGGGGGATTTGCAATGGTCCCTGTCCCTCCTGCCAGCCTGACCCAGTGTTGTGGCACCCCAATAGCATGGGCTGGCTATGCAATACCATGCCATGCCCAGCTCATGGGACAGAGTGGCTTGGTCCCCAAGTATACTTAGATGTGTCACTCAGCTCTCCTTTAACCCTGTGGCCTGGTGCCTTGCCTGCAGACTCTGCCCATCGTTGTTTTCTTCAGTTGTGTGATGTCCATCCTCTATTACCTCGGTGTCATGCAGTGGCTCATTGTCAAGGTAGGGCTTCACACCTGGCTCTGAGATAGTGGTGGAAAGGAGAGGAACCTGGTGGGTTCTCTGACTACTATGATCAGCTGAGGGATGTCCCAGGAAAATTGGCATGGTACTAATTTGGGGGGATTTGTCCTGCTTAAAAAAATAGACACAAGCCCCCTCTTACTTGCATGTCCTCCAACCCTGGAGTTATGTTGCTACCTGGTCTGTGGGCACTTCCCAAGATCACCTCTGTACAGTTTGAGGACTAAACAGTGCCCTGCTTCATGGGGTGGGTGGCAGGGTGCTAGGAGCCTCTGTGAACATGATGGCCTTGTCTTTCCCCAGATCTCCTGGCTGCTTCAGGTCTCGATGGGCACCACTCCCACTGAGACCCTGAGTGTGGCAGGGAACATTTTCGTGGGACTGGTAAGGTTCTGGGCAGGAGATTGAGCGCCTCAGCCCCGCCTCAGCCCTTGCAGCTGAGCCTGCCCTGGAGGAAGGGTCTTCTCCCTTCCCAGGGGACCTGTGGCCTTGCGTGGCCCTGTCTCAAGGACAACAGGGTTTTCTCTCTTGCAGACTGAAGCCCCGCTGCTCATCCGCCCGTACCTTGCAGACATGACCCGTTCAGAAATCCACACTGTGATGACTGGTGGCTTTTCCACCATTGCAGGCAGCGTGATGGGTGCCTACATATCCTTTGGGGTGAGTGCACAAGCAGATGTATGCCACATGCTCCCTGCTATGGGGGTCCCGACATGCAAGAACTGCCCTGGACTTGTGGGTGGTAGAAGACACCCAGCAGGTGCCCTGTGGTCCCCTTCCATAAGCAGGATGAGGGCAGGGTGCCTCCACATCCAGCCTCACCTTTGCTGGCCTGGCCAGAACCCCAGAGCCTTGCCAGGTAGAAGGCACTGCCATGGGACCTTCACTGCATGTCCTTGCACAGTGAGTGGGGCAAATCTGACTGAATCGCAGGATAATTTAGCCTGAGAGGACCCTCTGGGGGTGTCTGATCCACCCTCCTGCCCAAATGAGGTGATGGCAAAGCCCAAGGGGATGCCCAGGGCCTTGTCCAGGTCAGTGGTGAACATCCCTGTGGATGGAGATCTCCCTCCACCTCTCTGTTCCACTCCACAGGTGCCTCGGTCATGGGGAAGAATTTTTTTCCAACTATCCAAGGAATGTTGCCCCACTGAAACGGCGCTGTTGCTTCTCACCCTTTCACTGGGCACCCCTGAGCAGTGTCTTCCCTCCAACCCCCTTTTAAGTAGTTGAGAACAGCAACTACAAGCCCTGCAGCCCTCTTTTCTCCCAGCCAAACAAGCCCCCCTCCTCCAGCATCACCTTGGTCATCCTGTGCCCCAACACTCTGGGGATGCCCTCTCCAGTTCATCACTATCTCAGTCTTGGACACGGTGTCCAGACGTGGCCTCATCAGTGCTCCGTAATGGTGAATAAACCTTCCTCTCAACCTACTGGTTGCGCTTCTGCCATTTAAACATTAATTAGTCTCCTTAAATGGGGAGCCAAAGGTGAAAGCTCAGAGAAATGAGGCGTTGCCACTCGGTGGGCAGGGGAGGAGTGAGACTGGGAGCTTGGCTCTTCATCAAGAGGTAGAAGTTCGCAATGTTGCACAACCTATTGCTCTGATACTGATAAAAAGGGACAAGGAAGGGCCAAGAATCATCACAATTAGGTCAAACAGCAGGAGAGATTAGCATCTTGGAGGTTGCAATCACTGCAGCTCCAGCAATGCCTCCATCCAGGCAAGCTGCCCTATGTGCTGGCTGAGATGGGAAAAACAGAGACATTTTTCCCACCCTGAGCAAACAGAGACCCCTGAACTGCACGGAGCATTGCGGGCTGATGCCACCCACATGCTGGGGTGCCCTGAGGTGGCACATCATGTGGCACAGCCTTGCACGGAGGTGCCTAAGCCCATGGTCTGCACATTGCAGATAGATGCGGCATCACTGATTGCAGCCTCCGTGATGGCTGCGCCCTGCGCCCTCGCCATGTCCAAACTTGTCTACCCCGAAGTGGAAGAGTCCAAGTTCAAGAGCAAAGCAAGCATCTGCCTCTCCAGTGGGTGAGTGTGAGGAGAGGGATGGTGGAGTGGGGCTGCGTGCATCCTGCCAGTGCAGGCAAGACATGGGGGAAATTTGGGGGCACAAGTGGACATTGCGGGTTGCCCGAGGTTGGGAGAGCCTGTGGTGTGCAGACATCCGGAGTGAGAGCTGACCTTGCACAGCAGATGCCCGGCCACATGAGCTCATTTGGGTCTTCTTCCACACAGGGAAGAGCAGAACATCCTGGAAGCTGCGAGCAATGGAGCAGCTGCCTCCGTGGGGCTCGTGGCCAACATTGTGGCCAACCTCATTGCCTTCTTGGCGGTGCTGGAGTTCATCAACGCTGCCCTGCGCTGGTTCGGGGAGATGGTAGACATCGAGGGGCTTTCCTTCCAGGTATCCCCAAGGGCAGCCCCATGGTCTGGACTGCCAGATCCTGTACCCCCCACCTATCCCCACCTTTGTCTACTGCCTCAGTAGGCTGCTGAGACCCTTGCTGGGTGTTTGGCAAATGCTGGCAGTGGGTGTCCAAGCCGGGGGCTATGCAGATGGTCAGCTCTGAGTTGCTCCCTTCTGGGATGCTTTTCCCAGGTGATCTGCTCTTACATCTTCATGCCTGTGGCCTTTCTCATGGGGGCAGACTGGGCAGACTCACCGCTGGTGGCTGAGCTCTTGGGGATCAAGATCTTCCTGAACGAGTTTGTGGCATACCAGCAGCTGGCCACATACAAGAAGAACCGTCTGTCGGGCCTGGAGGAGTGGGATGGGAGCCGGAAGCAGTGGATATCTGTGAGGGGCACCTGCCACCCTGCTGGGCACAGGGCAGGGATGGAGCCAGCCAAAAGGGGGCATGGGACCTGGCCAGGCAGACGGGTGGTGGGCAGGCAGGGGGATGATGGTGTTGGCAGTGGGAGGGCACCTATGGCCACATAGACTTGCATGTTCACTAACTGCTGGGTACAGGGTCATCCTGAAGGAGTCAGTGAAGCCCTTTCCCATTTATCCTGCTCCTTGGTGGGCCAGATCATGGTGTTACAGGGCCCCCTGTCCCCGCAGTCCAGCCTCTCCCAGGGGCAGGCTGCCTACCACCTGCATCCTTGCTCCCAAAAATAGCTGAAGGAGAAAGGATTGGGGTGGGGGCCTTATCTCCATCATGTCTGGCTGGGCTGGGAGCTACGACATGGTGCTCACCTGCTCTGGGGCTGCTCCTGGGCAGAGGTGACCATCCCCTGCCACTGTGCTCTCCAGGAGCGAGCTGAGAGCATTGCCACCTTTGCACTCTGCGGATTCGCCAACCTCAGCTCCATCGGGATCATGCTGGGAGGCCTGGGTGAGTGTGACTCATGTCCTGGGTGCCTGGCATGATGCAGGGGGATCCTGGGCTCAGGGAGCAAGGACTCAGCTGGGGCAGGAGGAATTTGCTGCCCTCAAGCCTCCATGTTCTGTCTCTGCCAGCACACAGATAAGAGGATTTGCATGAGGCGATAGGGATAATTTTGCACTGCATCCATGGGCAAGAGCATGTGCATGTCCCACAAGCCCAGGTGCCATCCAGCCATGGGGCAAAGAGCAGAGACTCCAGTGCTGAGAGCACCGAGGGCTCTGGTTGATCACCCATGGGCACAAGGTGGGCACAGTGCTCTGCCAGCACCCACTGCTGCCAGGACGGTCAGACAGCATGCTGGGTGCCAGCTGGGATCACCATGTCCCCCGGACACCAGGGGTTGGGGTGGGCAGGGCACTATGTGGCAGAGCCAGCTGGGAACCTGGGACACATCCCTATCTGTCCCCAGCCTGGGGTAGAGCTGGAGCAAGGATCTGACTCGCCCCGGTCTCTGCTTTGCACCCACAGCCTCCATGGTACCCCAGCGCAAGGGTGACTTAGCCTCCGTTGTGCTGCGAGCCCTGCTCACTGGCTCCTGCGTCTCCATGCTCAATGCCTGCCTGGCAGGTAGGTCCCTGCCCACTGCCAGTGGGGCCACAAAGAACCAGGGAGGGACAGGCAAAGGGCTGAAGACCCCTATAAATGCAGGTGTAGGGATGGGGACAGCTGGCCTGTCCTCCCCATGGTCTGCCAGGGTCTCCAAACCCTCTGCTCTCCCCTCATGGCTTTGCCAGGGGCTGCCCAAGCCCAATGCTGGGGCCCCTCATCCTCATCTGGGCTGGGATGGGGACATTTCAAGGGCAGCTTTTGGGGCACTGCAAGGAGTCTCAGGGGTGAGGTGGGACAGTGCATGGGACTTGCAAGCAGCGTTGGGGTACAGGACTTACAAGCATGCTCGGGGTATGGGATTTGCATGCATGGTCCCTCAAGAGCCCCAACCGGGAGACCTTGTCCCCCAGGTCTCCTTCATGTGCCAACGGAGGTCGGCGACTGTGTGAGCTTCCTCAGCACCGCCAACTTCAGCTCTACCAGCTACACCACATACACATGCTGCAAGCAGCTCTTTGCCAGGTGGGTGCAAAGGGCCCCAGAGCTGTAGGGTTCTGCCTGGGGACCCAGGTGGTAGGGCTCGTTCTGACCATGCCTCTCTCCTTCCAGCTCAGTACTCAAGAATGGGACGGTCTCCTTCACAGGAGCCTGGGCCGGCCTAGCAGAAAGCGTGCTATGCCTGACACAGTGCTGCGGGCACTACAACCACACGTCCTGCCTGGGGACAACCTAGAAACATGCAGGCAGCTGCCCACTCTGGGGCTGAGGACCTGGGAGCACCAGGGTCCGCAAGGCCTGGCCCCAAAGGTAGAAAAAACCCTGGCAGAGACCTACACATTTTGTTTTCTCTGCACCCTTAGGTGCTGGCCTCCTGGACACAAGGGAACCACTCCCAAATAAATCATGGAACTCCCCATGTGTTCACCCCCAGTCCCCCTCTGGCCCCTGACCACGGCTGTCCCACATGGCATGAGGTGCTTTGCTCAGGCTGCACCCTGCAACCGCAGCTGCCATAGCCAGCATTCACTGCAGATCTCGCAAGGCGAGCCTCTGCCAGGTGCCAGCTTTAGGGTCCAGCATTACTTGAAGACATTTCCTTCCTCTGAACACAATGCTGCCCCGTCCTGCCGTGCTTGGGTGCATCTTTTCTGCAGGGACCACAGCACCGGGAAACAGGCCAGTCCTTGGTTTATTGCACTCAAGAGCACCCATTCACCAATGTGGCCACATTATGTACATAGTTATTTTACAATGACCCAACAACAAAGCACCAGGACCCCAGAACATGCTGCGCTCCCAGCCCGGTCCCTTCCCTCCTCCACCAGGCTGCACAGAGCCACCTTTTCGGACACCACCATGTGGAGTGGCATTGCTGGCACCCAGCACCCTCCTCCAAAGCCCTAGGGAAGGTGATGCTCTGCAGCAAGACAAAGCAGGCAGGGCTGGGGCTCTTCGCAAGCCTTGCTGCCCACGGCTACACGCTGCCAGCTGCTGCATGCCTGTGCAAGCTGACGGGCACAAAGGAGGCTTGATGCAATGCAGGGTACTTTACTTTCCAGCATGAGCATCACTGCCTGTCCATCACCGCCTCTTGCTGTGGGGCAGCAGGATCTGCAGCAAGTGCTGCTAGCTGCCACCAGGGTACGGCATGTGCCAAGCAGGGGTAATGCTAAGCAAGCATAACCAGGTTGTGCTATGGGGCTGGGTAGGGCATATGAGGTCTGCGTACGGCAGGTGGGCAAGTAGGGGTGAGTCCTGTGGGCTGGAGACCCACATGTGCCAAAGCAGCACCCAGCATGGAGGGGAGGTCTCCCTTTTGCTCTGCTCCTGGGTGTCCCATGTGAGATAGAGCATCCTTACCACGGCACTGGCCGGCACCCATAGTAGCACTGCCACCCTCAGCATCCACCTCGCAAGGGCATGGGAGGCTCAGTCTGGGGTGCAGGGGAGACTGGGAGGGCACAGGTGCAAAATCCCATCCCCATGCAGTTGCCGGTCCTGATACCAGTGCCCTGCCATGGGACTGGCCCACACCCTAGGGCCCCACACAGTAGCAGCAGGAGCCCTGCAGCTCACTGCTAAGCCCCTCTGCAGCAAAACCTTTTAAATCATGGTGTGCCAGGGCAAATGAGACTGTCTGGGTTCTGTTTGGGTTCCCATCCTTGACACAGAGCACTGGCGGGGCTTGGCACAGTCACTTTATGGAGGACACAAAGGGGGACATGAGGTGCTAGGAGCCAGGAGGGCAGCCCAGACTCCCAGTTTGCTCGGGGGAGCCAGGCAGGGGACATGGCACCTATAAAGCCTGAAGGAGCAGGTCTGATGGCCCTTGTCTTAAGGAAGGCAAACGGAGAGAGTCGAGAGGAAAGTGAGCCCAAGTGTGGAGGGGCACACGGCCTCACAGGATCCACCACCGGCAGCAGCTCTTGTAAAGACTTATTGGCATGGGGGTCCGCACTGCCCATGGCTCACAGCCCCCCATGACACCAGCCAAGCCCCACACTAGCACATACCACACAATGCAAGCGCCATGGGCTGGGATGGGAGCCAAAGGGAGGAGAGCAGCAGCCGCTGCCGGGGTCTCCCCTTCCCAGCCTGGTCGTGTGCTGCCTCTGGGCTGCTCGAGCTGGGGTCTGGAGCAGGGGGTCCCAGCTGCGGTGGCTCTGGCTACTGCAGGCGGCCAGACCTGCCACTCTCTCCTAACCCGGATTTGGAGGCTGCTGGGGCCTCCCCTGTTTCTGCAGCTCTCCGGGAGGTCTTGGGGCTCACAGCAGCCTTGCGGGTACCCTGGGGACTTGCCAGCCCCTTCTTCTGGAGCTGGGGGCTGGACTGAGCAGACTTCCTACCCGTGGAGGGGCTCTTGGAGCCCTTGGGCTTGGCTGGCTCCAGTGTCTTCAGCCCCAGGATGCTGCAGTAATGGTTACACTGGTGAGCGGCCGTGAATTGCTCCAGCAGGGAGGGGAAGCAGCTTTCCTTCAGCCCCTGGTACCTGCCAACACAGCTATCCTCAGACCCTGCTTCTCACCAGGAGACATCCTGCTGGAGCAGGAAGTCGAGGGTGGAGCCCAGCCACACTCACCACCATGGCTCTTTGCCATGTGAGCCACAGAGCTGGGGACAGCTGGGGTCACCCTGTGCCAGCAGCTCAGGGTCACTCACCCTTTCAGATTGGTAGCGATCCGCACATTGGTGATCTTCCAGCCCACTCCTGCAATGAAAGGGAGGACAACTAGTCTCTGCCTAGAGAAGGATGGGTGCTGGCACTAAGGGCAGGTCGTCACCCTGGGAGCTGGGCTCCATTGGCACATGGCGAAAAAGGCAGGAGGGCAAGGCTGGAGCTTTTCCTCCTCCTTTCACAGGCCAGAGGGTGGTGAGGGGCCACAGGAATCAGATGGGAGATCCCTTTACCTTCCATGTCAGTCACGAGGATATTTCCATTTGTCCACTGGTAGACCCAATGCTGGAAGGTGCAGCATTTGAGCACGATCTCCGAGGTGCCTCGTGCCACCAAGCTGCCATCTCTCTCAGTCATACAGTACTGCCTGCAGGGCCCACCCAGGTCTTCCTCCATCGTGGCGTAAGGGATGTTGTTGGCCGGTCGGTAAATCAGGTACAGAGGAATTATCCTGTGTGGGAGCACGCAGACAGGGTCAGCACCAGCTGGTGAGCTCTCCCGCCGCAGCAAGTGAAGATTCACGCCGTGATCTGCAACCCTGACTTTTGCCTTGCCCCCCAGTATCCCTTCCATTTGAGGGCGGGAGAAGAGCATGTTGCCCTTCAGGATGTCCCCAGCACCTACGGGGAACCCTCCCACCATCCCCTGGGATGTTCTGCTGGGATGTCAAGCCAGCAGAGCCACAGCACCTTACTTACTCGGGCACCGCTCCAAAATCAGGGACGGCTCGTGCCTCAGCAGCAAAGATCTTACAGTACTCTCGGCTGGAGTTCTGGATTTTACATTCCTGGAGATGCAAACAGAAGAGTCAGGGACCTGTCCTGTCTTGCACCAATGCCTCCCTGGGACCCCCTGCCTCGCCAGGCATCCTTTGGGATCACTGCCAGTTGTTTCCCTGACCTGCTGGTCAAAGGACAAGTGACAGGAAAGCTCCGAGCAGCTCTGGGTTGCTCAGAGAGAAGAGCTGAAGGCAAGAGTAACAAGGACATTGCCAGCCTGCTGAACATGGCTCGACCACTCCAGAGCATTCAAAAAGTGGAAGAAACTAAAGAAAGTGGGCACAGAGCTGGGTACCGTGGCACAGACAGATGGTGAAGGTGTGGGAGAGACAGGTGGAGGATGCCCCACAAGGATGCCCACCTGGATGGTGATATCATAGTTCTTCTCGATGAGACTGTTCTCATTCTTGGTCCCAAAGACAATGAAATTGTGCACTTTGATGATGCAGGTGCGGCCAGACTCAAAGACAGGCTCCAAGCCGTAGATGGCTCTGGCACGGCAGGCTTTGCGCAGGAAACTGGCACTCACTTCCATGTCCTCACTCACCACGCGTCCGAAGAGCTTATCCCCCCAGTAGCCTGCGTCAGCCAAACCCTTTGCGAACACCATGGGCGTCATCTCGATCTCCTCTCCAACTGGCAGAGGGAAGAGCTGGTGAGGGGGGACAATGCGAGCACATCCTGCCCCCGCCACAGAGCTGCCTGGCCCCCACGCAGCAAAGGGCAGCAGTTGCAGCTCATCAGCATGTGACCCTTACCTTCAATCTCTTCCCGCAAGATAAATCCTGACAGCACTAGAGGAGACAGAAAGCAAAGACGCATCAAGGTCCTGCCAGGATCCCACCCTGCCCCATGCACTTCCACACTCAGGGACAGCAAGGAGGATGGTGTGAATCGCTCATAAATTAGCACATGGAGGCAGATGCACCTGGCAGAGGTGGTGTTATGGGATGTGCAAGGCTCCCCCTCCAAAGCCTGGCACCAAGCCCTCTCCACAGTTTGCCATGCTGCCCCACAGCACACCCAGCTAGCTGGAAGAGCTGCCAGGCTGCTGAGGGCTCCTCACCTTCTGGACTGAGCAGGTAATTGGTGGAGTCAGTGCCGTACTCGTTGCTGATCACGCACCGGTAGACCCCGCAGTCCTTCTGGGATGCCTGTACAACAGCCAAGGCTGCCTGGCCCTCATCGCCAGCACTGGAAGAAACCGGAGCATGGTCTCAGCCCCATGTGACACATGGGGGCACACAGGAGCCCTGTGACAGGCACTGTGGTTGGGCACCGTGCTGCCCTTGGAGGGATGGAAGAGGGCTACAAAGGAAGACAGCCCAAGGGCAACCCAGCTGCTCCTCTGGCACCTCATGGCACCAGGAGTCCTGCCCTGCAGTTTGTACTCACAGAGGTGCTCATTTTCCAGGCAAGCCCTGCAAAATCTGGCCAGGACTGGGCTACAGACTGATAAAGGTACTCGCCTCTGAGTGTGGCTGCGTCAGGGCTGTGCTTGGGCTAACAGACTCGCATCTGGATCAGATGGCTGGAACAGCCACAGAGGTGTCCAGCTTCATTTTCAGCTGTTCACAAGTGAGGGCAGACACCACTTCCCATCCTGCAGCCTGCCCCTCTCCAAGTGACTGGCAAAGTGCAAGCTCTGTATCAGCAGGCTGCTGGTCTACTCCAGCCTGCAGCACCAAGCTTTGGGCTGGCAGTTCCTCTAGCCAAGGTGGCAACACACCAGGCAGATGGTTCTCCACAAGAACAAAAGGCCTGTTTCTGCCCCACATGGCCAGCATGAACCAGCAAGGGGATGATGGGCCCCAGAGGGAAGAGGTAGGACCCTCATCCTGAGATCCGCTGGCTGAGCATGCTCTGCTCTGGTCAGCTAGAAGGCAATGGCCACTCCTAGTCCATCTGCACCAGCTCAAATATCTGCTGTAGGAGATCGTTTCTGCCCCAGAAACACCTCTTTCTGCCTGCTCATTATAAAGGGAGCTCAAGGGATGCTCAAAGGCATCAGGCAATTGCTATCCATTGTGGATGATGTTCCCACATAATCCCTCGGGCTTAAGAACAAGTTGCTCTCCATAACGTACCCAATGGGGCATCCAGGATACAACAAGCCTGGACATGGTCTCCCTGTGCAAGGGCAGTGCCAAGGGATAGAGAGGGCACAGCCAGAGCTGCTTTTTCCCTGTTGGTGCTTGCCAGTGGAGGTTGCATGGAAGCACCTGTTCAGGTGCAGCGTGCAGACCTTCCCAGCACAGCTGCCACCCTCACATGTATCACTTGGGGTCCCAGTTTTGCAGCTCACACGCAGCTCTCAAACTCTGAGATGGGCACAGCACGTTCCCTGCCCTCCCTGAGGTTTGGGTTCAGCCCCTGCCCTCCCCAGGGCTCTGCTACTCAAAGCATCAGCCAGGCTCCAGGTGGAGCATCAATAGGACAAATTTGACAGCAAATCCCCATCACGGCAATTCCTCCCTCCCCGGGCACTGAGAAGGTAAAGTTCACAACATACCATGCCATGCAATGATCTTCTCATGCAGCCTTAATAGAAGGGGCACCTTCACCCCAGTAAACACAAGGAGCTGGATTTAACACACGAACCCAGGGTTATGCACAAGGACTACAATGAAGCAGAGCTGGCAGGTTACCTCCTTTGGGCTTCTGCTACAGGGATCTCATCCTTGTACCACATCAGCTTAGAATCACTCAAAATATTGAAGAACTGGCACCAAAGTTTCAGGTTTCCTGAGGCATCGGAAAATTGTTCTGCCCTGATCTTACGAATCACCTGTGGAGCTAAGGACAGGGTGCAAAGAGATCGATGGTGAGACACACAGTGCTGGCTGCAGCTCTGGGGACAGGCCAGCCTACCCCAGTGCTGCTGCTTAGGACTTTGGTGTTGGGTATCACATGTATGTCAGCACAGCCTGGTATAACATCGCCTTCCCAGGGAAGGTCTCAGAGCTCCACTTGGATAAACATGGTGGGATACAAGTGGTACAAATTCATTCAACAGCGCAGCACTGCAATACCTAGCGGGGCTCGGCCAGATGCAATGTAGAAAAACACTATCCAATGTTGGAGGAAACATTTATCTACTGAAGTAGGGGTTTATCAAGGTTACCCTTACTTTTGCAAGAGTGCTGATATCTGTGAGGGTATCACCTGGCTCCTGCAAGCACTTCCAACACCAGGATTATGCCTTTTCTAATTCGATGCCATGAGGGATCAAATTAGCATTAACCATGGAGGTGGAAAAGGACCGTGCACCCCACTGGGTTCCTGACCAGCATAAGGCATGCTGAGGACCAGGACACAGAGACCAAGAACAAGAGGATTATATGATTCCTTTGGCCAGGGAAGTCCAGGCTGTGGAGACAACCAGTCTCAGCACTGCTGTCCCTTGTGTACCTCCGCCCTCCCTGTGCTAAGGAAGAAGTCTTGGGGCAGACTTTTGGGTTTCACATGGCCAAAGGGCGATGCTGAAAACTCTGCAAATGCACAAAACTCACATGGCCCCAGGTGACTATCACCAGCTCAGTTGGCCAGGCTCCCTTTGTAGGCAACAAGGAAACATGCTTCAAGGGGATTACCTCTTCCCTTACCATTAAATGGGTTATTTGCTTTCTTGGATTCTGCTGGCTGTGCTTCTGGCTTAGCATCTTCAGGGGCCTCGTGGTCACCACTGCTGTCACCTGTGGGCTCCTCATACAGCTTAGGAACCTCCAATGTGGCCATCTTCCTTGTGAGGGTTGATGAGCACTGCTCTGCAGGAGGGGACGGAGCCAGGGCAGGTGACTGCAACAGGGCCACATTCTTCCTGGATTGCCGTGGTGAAACGGTAGGACTACTCATGTGCCCTGGGGTTGCCTCTTCTTCCTCCCCCACCTGCTTGGTTTTTGGTAGGTATATTTTGCGCCGGGCCCCAGAAGCAAGCTCCTCTGGTGTGGCACAAGGTAGCACTGCCAGAGGGTCACTAGGGCTCTCTTTTTCAGGGCTCACTGGAGGCAAATCAGAAATATTATTAGGAGGCTGCCCCACTCCTGCTGCTGGCATGCTGCCCACCACAATGGAGGGCACAGAGAGCTGGGGTGGCCCCTCTGCCTCGGGAGCAACCCGGGTACGTCTCTTTGGTGGCACAGGCCTGCAAGCCAGCATCTCCTTGCTGGTAACGAATTCCTCGTTAATCATGCCTGTGATCCGCCTGGTTGTCCTGGGGGTCAGAGGCAAGTTCTCTGCTGTCTGGAAGAGCTGATTGTTTTGTACCTTTTCCAAAACTCTCCTTGAAGTGCGGGGGCTCAGGCCTGCAATGCCTATCTCTGGGAGCATGACTTCCTCTGCATCAGGCTGCTCCTTGTCCCTGGGGTCAGCGTCTTCTTTCACAGCATCCTTATTGCTATCTGACATTTTTAAAAGCAGCAGCAGATAGTTCTTCAAGGAGGAAACAAGGTTTTTGTGCTGCACCTTCTCCTCCAAAGACATCTCCTGAGGTCTCTCGGGGCTAGGCAGGACCAGCGGTACTTGTGGGTGATCCTCACCACCTCCTTCAAAAGTGCCTGAAGGTGCTGCTGGTTCTTGGGGCGGAGCTGTGGCTGTTTGCCCTCCTCCTTGCTTCCCCTGAGGTCCCACAGGCACTGTTTTGGCACTCTCCTCCCCTAACATGCTGGCTGAAAACTTCTTTTGCAGGGTAGATCCATCTGCCTTTTTAATTTCTGTTTCTCTGCTCGCAGGAGGCAGCAGCTGGGCTCCAGACAAGGCCTCTCCTGCTGTGGCCTCCATCGCTGGGGTGTCATGAGCTGCAAGCAGTGCCTCCTGAGCCACTGACATCCCCACTGCAGGAGCAGAAAGTAGCTCTTCCTTGGCAAGCTGAACTGAAGCAGGAGCTGACGTTTCAGTCTCTTCATGTCCCAAAGGTGTCCCTCCTGCCTCCCTGTGCGCTGCCCCAGGAGATAGCTCTGCTGCACCGCTCCCTCCTGCCTCTGCACCCAGATGGCTCCTGGACAGCTCTGCTGCTGCCTCTTTGCTCTTCCCATCCTTAACTGCTGTCTGATGTGTGATTTGCTCAAGAGGAGCGTTTTCTCCAGGCTCTGAAGGACTCGATTTCTTTAGCAATGGCTCTTCCTCACCTTGGCTTTTGTCCTCTTGATTTAACAGTCCTTGTTGGGTCTCTCTGCCCTCAATAGCATGGGAATGTCCTTCTGCCTGCTTCCTAGAGGGAGGGTGCTCCTTGCTGGACTGCACATGGTCTGGAGATGGTGCTGGTGGTTTTGGTGGCTCCTGAGGCCTCAGCTGAGGATTTGTCCTTTTCCCAGCCCCCCTGGTCTCCTGGCAGACAGGCATCTCTTTCCTGAGTTCCTTTAACTTATTGGCTTGCTGACTGGTCTCTATGGTTGGACTGGACACTGAATGTTTTAGGTCACTAGCAGACTGTCCCACTGTTGCTGCAACCTAGTCAAAAAAGAAAATAGAAAATTAGCATCACTTTACTGCCTGGGTCTGCTCAGTGGTGCTTGTGGTCCATCTGTACCATATGGCACTGCCCAACTTCTGCCTGAATCATAAGTATTAACCTGGTATTGCTGATACTCATCCAGGACCTCCTGGCTTCACCATCGTCCCACGGTAGTGGGTCCCACAGCCCCCTGTCATGCTGCACAGAACGTTTTTTCTTTTAATCGGCTCCAACTCTTCTGCCTTTCAATGCCTTGGTCGTACACAAAGAGGCAGGTGATCTCCCTTTCTAAAACATTCAATGGCTTTTAATTCAATCTCCTCTGACACAGCACCTTCCCAAGGAGCAAAACTTTCCTGTTTTCACCAGCTGTTGCTGAGACCTTGTATAATTTCCTTGCTCTTTTTTAAGACTCAGTGCTCCCCCTATACTATATCTGCAATCTCCACTCTGAGATGGGGTGATTGGCATGTCATACACTATCTGGATGAGGCTGCCCAAATGATTTATAGCGAAACTGTACACTGTGATGTTATCTGTGCTTTATCCTGTTTATCCTGTTATCTGTGCTGTGTTATCCTGTTTCTTTGACATTCGGGAAGCTCAATGTTTCTGACTGCAGTTGCACACCAGCAGACATCTCAGCAAGCTGCCTGCTGTGACAGCTAAGCTTTATCCCTAGGAGATCTGGTGAAACACTCCAGCCAAGGAGCACTATTTACTTTTGTAGGATAAGGCTCAGGGGAGGCAGCGATACCACTGATAGACGCTGTGCCCGGCTGATGCCCAGCTAGCAACACCAGGACAATTGCAGGGGAACAGGGCATGCACACAACAGGTTCCCCTTCCATCCCAGAGGATCTGCTGCTAAGGATTTTCTCCTGAGGTCTCTGACTTGAGCTTTAAGCCTCCAAAATGAGGTCCATGGGAAAGGAGGGCTGTGGCACTTAGCCCTTCTATTTTGTGCCACTTCAGCTTTGTTTGAATGCTTGGAAAAAAACAGGAAAGGTAATGGCAGTCTCTTGGCAAGCCCTTCCCCAAGCAATTGTTATGACAATGTGAATATCAAAGGATTGGGGTGGGAGTAGCAGCATTAGGGGGGCCATTCCTGCACACAAAATTCAAGTCTGCTTCCTTGGTAGATTTCAAAGGATGTCAAAGGCCAGGCAGTTTCTGTCTCCGCACACAGGGAGTGCAGAAATAGGGCCCCAGTTCACAGGGTTGCACAGGCACCCCCAAATGCCACACATCCCTGCTGCTGTTCCCCTAGAGCCATGTCCCTAGCCTGCTTTGCTGGGCTGAGTGTCACAACACAGAGCACCCCAGTGCTCAGGTTTAAAAGGTTTTATTTTAAGAGACAGAAGGGCTTCATGCAGCGAAACCCCCTGGGTTTTACCACAGTATTTGGTCTTTCGTGGCATGGAAAGGGATGGGGATGGACACAGCCCAATCTAACCGCAGGGCCAGCCCTGGTTCCTCTGTTTGGGGGGCTGAGCAGCACAGTGCCCAAGGGGGCTGGAGGTGGACCAGGGCTGGTGGTTCACAGATGGATGCACAGAGGCGGCTCTATGCAATGGTGCTGGTCAAAGGGGACATCTCTTTGGCTGAAGAGAACTTGGGGTTGGGGGGAAATTTGTTTATAATTGGTGCACGAACTAAAGCTTATTCAGAAAAGCTTTCTGGGAGCTTTTTGAAAAGCATCTGTCCTTAAGTAATCATAAAACACTCAAACTAGGGACATATGAAAGAAATAAAATAATCAGTTTTAAAGTTAGACAACAGTGATCATCATGCAAATCCAGTTTCTCCTCTGCTCTTGCGTGTGAGGATGTTCAAAGCTTGGCTACAGTCTGGCATTTTGCAAAGCTTTCTGCTACAGACAAATCCAGCTCAAAAGAGAAGTCCTGAGCTTGAGGCCCAGCTAGGTCTCAAGGCCAGGAAAACATGGTATGACCCTGTCTTGTTTAAGGGAAAGACTGAAAAAGAGAAAGACAAGGAACTGGTGTCCTGGGGAGTGAAAATATCCTCAAACACATCGGGAGTCAGCTTTAAAGGGCTTTAAAATAGCTTATTTGGTCACACAAAAGCCCGAGCACTTTCCCCAGCATCACCAACTAGCTGAAGCATTCAAATTCAAATCAAAAGCATTCCCTTTTGTCTACTCAAGGGCACATCAGCTAACAAATTACAGATTTCCCTCTGTGAATGGCTTTTTGAAGAGGAAAATACCTTGATGTGTGTCAAAGGCTCAGGGATGACAGCCCAAGCCTGGCTGCTACACACCAACACTTTCCACCCTCCTTAAGAGCAAAGGGTGTAAAAATGAGCAGAGAGGGAGAAAACGAATGGCTTTGCTATGGGCTCACCTGCACAGCAATAATTTCTTCAGCAATATGTGATGCTGATGGATCAGGTTAAAGATGGGTTCAGGGCACTGCACTGTGTCAAGGCCAGGACCCAGATGCTTGCTTCACTGCATAACAGAGCAGGTTTCTTACCAGTAAATGGTGCTCCTACCTATGGCTAAAGAAATCTAGAAGAGGAAGAAAGGCATTTTTTTTTCACTGGAGCACCTGGCAGTCCCACTTTCCATATTGTGGTTGTTTCTACATCCTGAAATATTTGCATTACCTACCAAGGGAGACGTGCTGCACCCAGAGTGCCTCCTCTGATAGCCTTGGTCTGTACTGAAAGCATGAAACTACCATAGCTCAAATGCCAAATCCTGACAGCACCTGCAAATCGGACTCAGAGAACCTTTTACCACAGAAGGGGTCATTAAAGAAAAAAGGAAAAAAAAAAAAGACTGGTAGCTTCCAGTCTAGTATGTTCATGGAAAATGCTTCAGGTTAAGTGACAAAAATAGAAGTTGACTAAAAGATGCAGTGAGGGTCAGGAGCAGGTGCTGTGCCATGGCACTGCATCACCGCCACAATGAGTCTTGCAACAGAGTTTTTCCAACAGGGAACAGCCAAAAAATAGCCCAGATCTACTGTATACATGTTGCACTGTAAACAAAATTCAAAATCCTGCCCGGCGCAACTCACATGGCATACCTGGCATGCTGCAATTATTTGCATGGGGGGCTCATTAAACGCTGGTTGAAGCTCAGGCTCAATTGCTAAACTGAACAGATGTCATGCACAAGGCATCCACCCCCAACTATAAATAGCCATTCAGTGCTCCCTGCTTAACTGATTTGGAAACATTTCACATGAGGTCAGCCTGCTGATTAAACAGCATGCCCCAGGCCACCCAGAGACCAGCTGCATGGCCAGAGGGCCCTGACTTACATCTCTCCTCACCACCTCATCTGACATTTATTCGGAGATGGGGTGGAAGCTCTGCTGTCTGGGCACACAAAGTCCAGAAAGCCCTTTTTCCTGGGTGCTTTTGCCAGTGGAGACCTACAAAGTCTTGGCAACAGATCCCGTGGGGTACACGCAGCCTCCCAGGACTGCTGCCACAATACAACTGTGCAGCACAAATATTTCTTGTTGCAACCTCTGCATTGGCTGCTTTCTGTCCTAGTTACCTCTGGACCAACGGCTTTGTTTCCCTCCAACTTCTGTGCTTGGTGCTGGCCTCTCTGTCCCTCGGACGGCACAGGTCCTGCCTCCGACACTTCTGAGGATGGCAGAGCATCGTCTATCTGTCTGCTGACTGCCACAGGCTGCAGGGCAGCCTCGCTCGCAGCCTCCTCCTTGGCTCCTGCCTCCTCCTTCCCTGCTGCCGGCTTCACTTGCTTATCAAAATACATCTCTTTCAAAGAGAAGCGCACATCACCATTGATTTTAGTGTCCTGATTCACAGCTTTCCCGTGCTCTTTGATTTTTGGACTGTTTTCCACTTCTTGATCATTTGCCACCCTCAAACGTGCGTTTTTGCGTAAGGGGACAGGAGGAGCAAACCTTGGATTTGGAGAGGGGTTGGCCCTGTCTCGCCCACTTTCTTCTCGCTTGGAAACTTCCTGCTTTGCTGCTGGAGGAGCCTCCACCTTCTTTTTCTTTTTAGCCGCAGAGTCTTTCACCGTTGGCTTAGTCGCTAGGTCTTCCACTGTCTCGTAGATGTATGCGAGAAAGCTGTTCCCGTTCTCCTCCACACTTTCCAAAGAGGCATCTCCATTGGTGGTCACCTCTGCTTTCAAAGGTGCTATTAGTTTGTTTGGAAATCCCGCATTGACTGGCTGTTCCTTTGGCTCAGCAATATCCTCATGTAATCTGGACGGAGAATCAGCAACGTGCACTTTTGCTGCATCCTCCTTCTCCCATGGAGAGGCTCCTGACTGGAGATTCAGATCCCTGGCCAGCCTCCGCTTTCTCTGGAGCCGATCAGGGCTCATTCCCTGTAACTTCTCCATCTCCACATTTTCTTTCCCTCGTTTCTTGCCCTGTTCTATCTCTCGCAGCTTTTCTTCAGCTTTTCTCTTAATTTTGTCGAACCACTTCTGATGGATTTTGAACTCCGTCATGGTTCCCACTTCCAGCACGCCAGAGCAGGACACTATGCCTTTGTTATTTCTAGCTGAAGCCTGGTAAATGCCTGCATCTTCTTCTCGGCACCTGGAAACCAAAAGCTCTGCATGAGACCTGCCCATCCTCCCCAGGCACTACTGCTGGGCACAAAGGCATGCACGGTCTCCCACTTCTTGCTCCAGAGGGGCCAAAAGACAGACATGGCCCTTGAGGTGCCCACAGTAGGTCTGGAGGCCTGGGGCTGGCCTCCCTCCCCAGGCTCTGCCTGTTTTCAGCACTGGCAGACAAGCAAGTTGGACATTAAATCAGTGCCCAGCTCCCGCCTGGGCTGTAACTCTGATAAGAGAGGGCTGTGATGGTAGAGGAACAGCTAGCACCAGGCTTCCCAACAGTTCTTGGCCACATTCCTCTGCAAGATCTTCTCCTCTCAGCTCTTCACAGCCTACATGATGTTTCTGTTCTTCCTTCACCCTACTGCCTTCCCACCCCGCTTCACAGGCACAAGCACAAGCACTAGCACTCTGCTGTCACCCCTCAGGGATGCCTGGCCCGTGGAGACCCCTGCTCCTGTGAGAGGTGAGCCAGCCTCTGACGGAAACCTGGAGCACACCTGGGGTGGCAGAAAAGTCCAGGCTAGGA
This sequence comes from Pandion haliaetus, assembly GCA_013401275.1. Lineage (NCBI taxonomy): Eukaryota > Metazoa > Chordata > Aves > Accipitriformes > Pandionidae > Pandion > Pandion haliaetus. The sequence continues at coordinate 72,660 of VYZV01021172.1, forward strand.
GCACAAGGATGACAGGACTACCAGCAGTACTGATATTCTGTACTGTCAGCCAGTGCCGTGCTGACATCCCAAATCCAGGACTTAAGGAGCGACAGGTCTCTGCTTGCTGGGGACACAGTGTGCCTGGCTCTCCAAAAACACAGTCCTCGTTTAAAGTTAAAAGAAGCTGGTAGTCAGGGCTGAATAAAGGAGGCCCTTGGCTCCATCAGTCAAGTGCCAGAGCAGCCCTTTCCTTCCTTGACCTCATGGTGAGAGCTAGGAAAGGCCCTCCTGGGCCAGGGCTGCAGCTCTTTCCCCTTTGCCCTTGCCTAGGAAAATTCTATGAACTGTTTCTGTCCTTGTCCTGCCTGATCCCCTGGACCATCATCCTGGAGGCAGCCAGTACTTCCCCTTTGCTCACCTTCGTCCAGCCTTAATGCTCAGATCCTGTCTGGTGCAGCCATAGCACACACTGCTACCAGCACTGGAAGGCTCCAGAGAGAGAAATTTCTCCTGACCTTCCTCTTGCTTCCAGCATGGCAGCTATCCCTAGATGCAGTAATGGATCTCATACTGATGTGATCCGGGAGTCGTCAAAGAGCTGAAGGGGAAGGGAGAGCCGGGAGCATCGCAATGGGGAGCAGAAGGGGCTAGTATGGGTGCTGGGGGGAGATCACTGCTGACAGCCAGCTCGTCCAAATACTGAAAACATGCTCAGAGTTCCCATCACCAAATCGAACCACTCTTCAGGTTCTTTACTCACTTGTACAGCTGCAGGGTGTGGCGATTTCCATGACGGAATATCTCATACTTGGGTAAGCCACAGTAGCGGTCCATCTCTTCATCATCCTTATACCATGTCACCTCCGGCTGCGGGTATCCTGGGGAGGAGACAGACAGTACATCAGGGTGTGAAACACTGCAACCAGTAGCGCAGCAAGCCTGCTCCCGTGGGGACAAAGTATCAAGAGGAAAACAAAATGCTCCGGCAGAATAGGATACATGTTATTCTGGGCTCACCACATTCTTTAAATCACACAGTAGAAAAAGTATTGTGAGTGGAAACCTGACAGGCTTATCCAAGTCTTTAATCACTCCTAGGAATAGGGCTATTTTTAAGAAAAAAAATCCCAGCACTTCATTCCTGAACATTCCTGGAGTGGATCACACGATCATGTCCTGTAACACTGGCTGGGAGGAGAAGGTGAGCATACTGTCACTTTTATATGAAGAGGCATGTTTTGATGAGACTAAGGCTAAGGTTAGAAAACAGGCATTCACCCCTCCATGGAGCTCACAGCATTTTGCTAAGTGTCACAGCCTGTAAGCTGATCCAAAAGTTTCCATTGAACAGAAAAAACCCTGATTGCATCACAGCCAGCTTGGTGTCTTACAAATGTCACTTGACAACAGATGTCACCTGCCTTTTCAGTATAATGACATCATGACGTGTGTGACTGGCTGGCTAGCAGGCCGGGCACGCAGCCATATTTCCCACCACCACCAGCAGTGGTAGATCAGCATGAGTGTCCCACATGGACCAGTGCTATCCACAGCCCTCTTCTCCCGCCGACAGCAGCTCTAGCTCAGAATAAGAGCAGTTTTCAGGGGAAAACTGCTCGAGCCAGTGGCCCACATTGCCTCCCGTACTCCACACAGGGCTCCTGGCATAGTCAAGCTGACCCTAAGGGCATGATATAAAAGTTTCAATGATTACATCATGGCTCCACAAAGCTGATGCATTCAACAGTTGTTTGAAGCCCCAAGGTAGATATCTGAAGCTCATCTCCTGCAAATGTCCCTGCTGGCTTTCTGTGCTGCCAAAGTGAAGGAGTCGGGCATGCTGCTCACCTCCACCACTCCCCAGGGGTCTCCCCACCAGCCCCCGGCACCCCTGAATGCAGCGAGCAGTCAGCTCTCATGGACAGCCCTGGCATGGGGCCAGCAAGGGCTCTCTAGGAATACCCAAAGCATCCAGACTTGATGGCTCTGAAGTAAAGAGAAGGCAGGGACAGGGCACTACCTACCTACGCTGGATACCAGATGCCAACCCACAGATTTCAGGGCTGACCAGGACCCTTTTCACCTCCAGAGTGAGAAGCCTCCTACTTGCATCAGCCAGAGATGCTGGCAGCCTGTAGCAATGCCTGAGCCCAGCTTATGCCTGCTCCCATGAAGGCCCCATAGCGGGAGTGAAACACCAGGAGCAAAGACTCAACGCCAGGAATTCACCCTGGTTTAGGCCAATTCAAAATGCCTTTGGCTAGAAAAGCAGCATATGCCAAATCTCCCCCTCATGTATTGCTTGGTTCCCCCCACCCCAATCTGCTCTTCTGATACATTCCCTGTCCCCATCTCTTGGCTGTTGGGGCTCTCCAGTGTCCTCTGGCCCCTTGATGGACTTAGCCCACTGGAACCAGACAGGGTTGGGGAAATAGTCTCAGAAGAGTTTTCCTTTCCTGCTCTCCTCTGTGAACAGCCATCCCCTTAGTCCAGATGCCCCTGCAGACCAGATTTTACTCTATTATCCTCCTTTCTTCACTGAGTTCTCTTACGCTGCACTGCCCCTGGCACCTACTCTCTCCATCCTCACTGCCGTACATCTCTCACATCCTTTGCTGCCTTATTCCCCTGCCATTGCTGCCATGGGCAGCTTTGGCTTTCTGTTGCTTAGTGCCTCGTTCCTCCACTTCTGCAGGAAGCCAACTCATGGTTTTCTCCCAAAGCCCTTACTGCAAGGCTCCCCATCCTCCCATTCAGTCCCTGTCTTGCCACAGTCTGCTCTTTGCTGCTGCTCTGGCCCTCCAAACCAGTTTCTAGAAGTGCAAAGCCCCAGATACTTGTGGCTGAAGCAAATGAGCCCTGAACTGCTAACTGGAGGAGGCCACAAGAGTTTCCCAGTGATGGGAACACCAGGGATCAATGCTGCCACTTCCATTTTCCATAAATATTAGCTACTGACTGTACTTGGCAGCAGGACCCTGGGCTGAATGAGCCTGTGGCAGTTTCTTTCTGCTCCAGGGATGAGGAACGAAACAATTTTCATACACAGCTCACACTTTGCCCAGAGCAATCCTACCCTTCCCAAGGGCTGTTCTGCAGGCAAGACCTTCAGGAGGCCCCCATGGTTCATAACATAGGGAGCTGGCAGGTAGATTTTCCTAATAAACTGCAAACAGTAATCACAGCACTTCATTCCGGGAACTGCAAGCATATCATTTCTGAGAAGCCCTGTGATGTCCCCCTGTGGCCTCTGCAGCTGATTGCCATTCCCAGCTGACATCTGCCAGAAAGAACTGCAATTTCTATAGTGGTGCAGTGCCTCAATAAAAGGCTTTTCCTCCTGTTAAGCCTAAACTCCCTTTGACCTGTAGCACTTGCGTCCTTGAGGCTACCTTCTCCCTGCCAGGGGCTACTGCTGCACCAGCCCCGCGCAGGCAAGGAGGGACTAGCCCCTGCTGCACGCTCCAGCCTGCAGCGAAAGAGAGCTATAGGCAAGTGCTGGCTGGAAACCTGCAGGCAGAGGGATGCTGAAAGGCTTCCCACCTCCATGCAGAAACAGTGGCCCCAGCTGCTTGTTCAAACACCAGCCGTCCCTCCCCAGGGGCTGTAACCTGAGCCAAGCAAGGGATGAAGAGATGCCTGTGCAGGAATAAGGCTCCCTGGCATGCCCTACACTCCGCTGGGGAGGGGTACTGCTGCTGACGCTGCAGGCGTCCATCTTCAGGCTGCCGAGCAATAAATTCTATTGGTCTGGGGGTGGGCGAGGCAGGCATCACTCCTGGCACATCCCCTGCAACCACAACATCCCCAGCTTGCCCAGCTGTCATGACAAGCCAGTTTCAAGGGTGCTGGTGGGACAGGGTGGCTGAGCCGAGGGCTCCATCAGTGGGCATTGCTACACACAGGGTGCCGGATGCCCACCCGTAGCATAAGCACGGTGCAAGACAGAGCAGCCATTCATAAATCAGGCACTCGCCCTTCTGAAACCTGTCACTCCCGCAGACCCCCTGTGCAGCTGGTGCTGAGAGGGATTTGCCAGCAGCTGGTCTCCTGCATTGACCAGCGAGTGCCCTGCAGTTGCAGACAGAGCGGTGCCAGGCATTCCTGGGGAGGAGGGCAGGCGCCTGCTGCACATCTTTAAGCACAGCAAAAGTTTATTGGGAAGTGTGTCTTCCAGGAGCATTGCTCCAGCATGATGGCCAGCCACTGCAAGACCCAGGAGACTTTTCTGAGCAAGGATTTTTTTTTCATGGAGATTGCCAGGTTTAGGTCAAATATTTTTTCTCAAAGCTGTTGAAGTCTGAGAAGTCTTCAAAGCTTTGGTGACCTTATCCAAAACAGTTCTTGCAACAGCTATCCAAAATCACCCAGAGAAACTCTGTTTAAAGCAACTTTGTTGTTTTGATTTTTTTTTTGGGGGGGGGCGGGGGGGGAGTTAGTCTTCTGAAACTTGGGAAGGGGGAAAGAGTTTAGAACAGTTACAATAATCTCCATGGTTTTCTGTTTCTGCTCTGCACAAGATATGTGAAGTCGGGGCTTAGGCAGTTTTGGGAGGAAAAGTCATGGTAGGATCTCATCCTTTCTGGCTTTCTGGATTTAAACCTCCCCATCACCTGAAGACAAGGAGGCTTCCAGTAATGCTGACAGGAGGGACAGATACTCACTAAGAGCAGTAGTTCCCCACACCACTGGCCTGCGAGCAGTGCTCATTCTCCACCCCCTCTTGCCCTGGCCACCCCAAACCCAGGCATCCTCATCTCCCACAAGCCTGCTCTCTGCTCTTGTACGCAGTACCCCATCCCCAAACACACCCATCCACCCTTCTCACAGCCCTGCATTTCTCCAGACATCCTTCATCCAAGCACTTCACTCTCATCCTTCAAACATTTCCCTAAGAAGGCCACCATAGATGTAAGAAGTTGAACACCTTTATGCTTATGAAAATGCTCATCCACTAAGCACATGACTGCCTACTCACCTTACCCCAACTCTATTCCCCAAGCCATGGGCAGAGCAATTTCTTCTCCATAGCCCTACAATAAAACCAGACAGTTTCTGGACACATTGCTTCGTTCCCATCCCCTCCAGAGGCATGCTACTCAACACAGTGCAGATGCTGATGCTGATCAAGCACCTGTGTAGCATGGGAGAAGTACCAGGCTTCAGCACAAGGACTGACCCGTGAAGGGAGTGATGGGACCAAGCTCCTGAGCTGACGATTTGGGTAGCCAGGTCAGAGGGGGTGAACCTCCCTAAGGAGGGCTGAAATGGTCCTGAAGAGGCAGCTGTAAAACAGTGGGCAATACCTGGGTACTGACATACGATGGTCTTGGCTAGACCCAGTCATGACCTCTCCCGGTTAGCCTCATTCCCTAACAAGCAGTCACAGACCCAGGCCCCTTCATCCAAGCCCCCACATTTCATCAGCTGACATTTCTCCTTCCCAGGCAATGCTATACAGAAATGACTGAAAAGTTGTAAATCCCTATAGGAGCACCTCCAATAAGGGCCACTCTCTGAAGAGAAAAGCCCAAGATCCACTCACTGGGAAGGATCTGTAATGACCCTTGAGATCCTGAAGTCCAGACAGACCCACCAAGGAAAACACTTGGTGCTGAGAAGCAGGGTGCGCGCTGCTCTGTAAGAAACTGCACAGTAAATGGAAATGTTCTCGTTCCCTTTTTCACATCTCTCAGAGAAAAAAGGATGAACTAATTTTGCCTAAAAAAGAAAATATGTCATAAGTGATGCAGGATTTGACCCAAAACAATCAAATCAGACATACTAGGGACACCGGTAGCAGGCAGAACAAGACAACAGGAGGAAAGGAGGGTTTGTGCAACCACCCAAGAGCATCAGGAAGTCTGCCTCTGCCTGACTTGTTTTTTTCTTGCCTGCACCACCCAGCACATTTTGGAGACTGGGTCTTCAAACACTTGCATCCTGCTGCCTTCCTAGGACATGCCCAGCAAGTCACCAGTATTCACAGATGTGGGACCACCCCATAACTCTCATTATTGGTCAAAAAGCAGCAAAAAAATATTAAGATGTTATTGTAGGACATGTATCCATATTTGTGGCTTGAGAGTCAAAACAGGAGCAGGTGACAGTCTGCCCTTTGCCTCCTGCAAGTTTATGAACCAAAGTGTCCCTGGACTCCAGCCACAGCAGTGGGACTGAGCAGGTTCCACCTTGGTCACTGGTCAGGGACGCAATCGCCACTTCCTTTCTCCCCATAATGTCTCCCAGTTGAATGTAAACATCATGGCAGGGGGAGATACCTGAACTACTGATCAGACTTTGCAGTCAGAGTTCACTTTCCACCTCGTGCCCCTCTCTTCCAAAGGGATCCCGAGCTCCTAAAGCAGTCCACAGGACCACATGCAAGAGATGACCATATGGCATAGGTGGTTCAGGCTGCTTTTAAGGATGTTTCCATGAAAATTCCTGATTTTGTAGGTTTATTAATTTAAGTGCATAAAGACATCCCCCAATCTAGTTTACCAGGTATAAAAATATCGCAATAGGCTACATGCTGAAGATGCTCATTTGACACTTTCCTTCACTTGAGTAAAAAACGAGACCAGTATCAAGTCAAGTCTTCAACCTGGATTAATACACCAGGTTGTGCTACACAGCACCAGCAGGTCATCCAAAACTGGAAGGCAGCGTCCTGCCTACCAAGAGAAAGGATGGAATGCAGGAAGGGCTACAGACTGGACAGAGTGCGGATCTGTCTCTAGACATTGATACTTCGATTTTGGTACAAGCAGAGGAGGTTATTCCTTGGCAGCATGTCACCTGCACAATATACAGTGAAGAGTTTCTCTGGCTTTTCCAGGTGAGATGCTGGAAAAGACATGGACATTGCATTTACAAGGCCTCCTTGGCAGGGCTGACTCAAGTATCTCTTCCCCGTTCCTCTTGAGAGGAAACTAAGCATGTTGGGCATCAAACGTGCAGGGCACTTCCCACCCTGTCATCCATCTAGTCTCATGGTGAACTAGAGCTCAGCTGCAGAAATGCACCTCACCTTGACAGAGCCCATGTGGAACTGATGGTATCATCTGGACTTTGGAAGAGATGAAGTTTGTTAAAGGGAACTCAAGGTGCAGCTGGTGAAGATTTAAGCCAGTGAGAGAAGCCAGGACTAGGCACTTTAAAAGGTGCAAGAAATCCTGAAAGGGAGAGCAGTGCTACTGCATGTCCTTGCAATAAGCAGTCATGCATTGGGTCTGCAGCATTTCTACACTTTCAGGCAAGGGAGGGTGGAAGACAGAATTGTATCTGCTATTACTCAGCATTTCCTAGCATATCTAAACATCACTCATTTTTTGACCTCTGACACTCATGGCTTGCAAAACAGCAAGTTCCATGCTACCGCACAACATGCCAAGCTTTTGCTTTTGGAAAACTTTAATTGAGAAAGCCCTTCTACCAGCCCACTTTTGCCCTGGAAGCAGGAATTGATCTTCTGAAATTAAGCACCAATAAAATCAATATATCAGTTGTACCCCTGCAAGTTCAGAAACTCAGACCTGCAAAACAAGTGACTCCATAAAAGAAGAGCTAACAATTCAAAGCCAGCAGCTCTCAGAAGGGCTCAGTCTGCATTTCCTGGTGCACCGCTTGCTTATAGCATGTTTCTAATGGCAAACCAGATTTCCTAAATCTTAGGAAAGTCTTGGTCCTTGAGACTAAGAGGCTCACTGGAGATACCCTCCTCCTTCCAAAACTTACAAACTTATTTAATGTCTCTCACTGAGTAACCTGTTGGAATAATTAACATGGCAACATCAGGAATGATCACAGAGTTGTAAACAAGTACAAACAATGGAAAAGAGAGGTTTTAGAGTCCCTATATTTAAAGGAAAAAAGCTCATGAGCAAAGAAGCTGCTTGCCTTTATACCAATGTGCTGCCATGGTAGGTCATCACAAAGCCCTCTTTTTCAGCCTCCCCCTCCTCCCCTTACTGGCCTAACCCCTTCCAGCCCAACATTAGATTTTAGCTCATTGGGCAGAAACTGGCTTTTATTTCAGATGTTGACAGATACACAAGTTTATCACTGATGCAAACGCAGCTGCACTCTTAACCATTTACAGCCAGCAAAGAGAGCCAGAGCTGGCTCCACTATGATAGCCTTAGTCTTCAAAACTGCACATTCCTGAGTATGGAGTCCAGGATTAGAGAAGAAGCAGAGATTAGGACAGTAAAGTATAGCTGGCCCAAGCAGTAACCAGCATATTCCATTTTCTGGTCTTTAGTTTGCCTTGTTTGAGATGTTAGGTTATGCCTTTGCCACTTTACAATCTCAGGTGTTTCCCTCCCCCTTAAATTAAAGCTGGAATCATCATGCAGTTGCTGAATCTCGGCAGTCTGACAAGGGTGGACTTGTTAACATGTTGCCATGCTATCACTTGCTCTAGAGTTTAACTAGCGCAAGACCAGCAGGTGAGGCAGGACCAAGTTATTCACTGAAGACACTGTTACCTGTCACTATGCACGTGAATCTAGCATCAGAGTCCTCGGACACAGAACGGGATTTGATAGTGGTTTCAAACAGTGGCTGGGTTTCCTCCGTCAGCTGAGAAATGATTGCGCAGAAGGTGCTCCTGGAAGATTCAAGAAGCATTTCTTAGAGATCAAAGTAATAGAAAAATCAAAGGGTCCACTTTCTATCTCATCTCAGAAGCCTGTGTTCTTGTTATAAACACCCTCCTTCCCTCCCATCATTCCTACCCTAGGTGGTTCACAAGTCTAGTCCAGTGTCAGGGTATTTGACTGTTTTTTCACTCCTAAGATGACTGTCAATTTAAAGTGTCATTGGGGAGACGTTCCCTTTGTCTTAGCCCTATGGCCATTGGGGTAATGAATGTCAAGAACCATTTTAGTTCTTGATAACACCAGAATGCTTCTTTGATCAGCCAGCAGGCTCAAAGCAAGACCCTGACAAAGTCAGCTTCACATTCCCAGTACTGCACCATCAGTGTTTCAAGTGTTGTTCTGTTCACCAGGATTTTACGTTATTTGTGAAGACTTCATACGTAATTTCAAGCCAAGTGTGAACTGAACATGTATCCTGAACACAGCAGTCCTCTTTGAAAGCTTTCACTTAGAAAAGCTGCCTGCTGTAGGGACAGCTAACTGAAGGAGACCCTGAGCCTGGCTTGCAGCTTTCTGAGCTCAGGAATTATATGTGAAGTGTACCCATTGCCTGTTTAACCTCTCACTGCTGCAGATAGGCACTCACACTACATACTCCCAAGAGTTCCGGCACTGACCTTGAAGTTCAGGCTGGGACACCCAAATAGCCAGAACTATCCAAGCAGTGCAATCTATGAAGCTCAAAAATGGACCTTAGATTCTCAGTCATTTAAGCACTATTCAATGATAGCAATAAATCAACATATTCATATAGCACTGCCAACCCTATTGAAGCATCACCACGAGAGGCCCCAGAATATCTGGGCTTTCTTAAATAAAGGAAAATTATTTGATTCCAAGTTGGGTCTTCATTCAGATAGTGCTCTGGGGCTCTTGGAAGGGAAGAGCTTCTTCTTTCATTTTTCCCTCTGCAATTAAAACACTACATGTTTACACTAGGAGAGAGGACCCCAAGGTCTCAAGTGCAAGCATCTGAGGAGAAACAGCAAATATTGCAAGAGAACTGGTAGCTGGCAGCTCTACTTTTATAATTTTCAGCAGTGAAAGACATTCCTTAAACAAGTGATCAGCTTCTAGAGACATGCAAGAGGTGGAACAAACACCCAGACCATTCCTGACACAGCTCCACCATGAGCAGAAGGGCTCATAGCACGTGGTGAGGGCTCCACAAGGAGGACCCAGGCCTCAGAAGCAGCCCCCCGCTTGCAGGCAGGAGGCTGGTGCTGCTGCTACTCATGCTCTACCTGCTGAGGGAGCAGACTTGTTCAGGAAAAACACCCCCCCCCATTTAGCATGAACCCAGCAAGGTCAGGTGCACTGACAAGCTCTACAGCAGGGACTGAACTGCATGTACAGCTGAAGGTGCCAGGATAGCTCAAGACACGGCAGCTGCCTGTTTCTTCCACCTGGAAAACTTACCTGGAGGCTGCAGTGCTATGATTTTCACTCTTGACTTCCTGCTAGAATGGGTTTGTAAGAGATGCAGGGAGATGAATCCCTGAGTAAAAAACAATTGGGATGCAGCAGGAGTCTCACACAGCTCCCAGGCACTTTGTGTTAGATAAGGGTACGGGACTGGGGCAGCTAGGGCTGTTGCAAACTTGACTTATCTACTGAACAAGGGTTATAAGCACTGTCTATATCCAAACATATGTGTGGGATGGGGTAAAAAACAGATGCCACAGCTCAGACTCTTTTCTGTGGAAATCAATGGTCCCCAGGAGACTGGTCCTGGCAAGCAATTCTTCACACGGCTACAGGGCCAGGAAAGGGCTGTGGGAGCCAACAGCTGTTTCAAACCAGAGAAACCTTTCCATACTCCAACCCCAGGAGAAAAAAATCCCATTTCCAAAGAGCAAGGCAGACAATCCAGTACCAAGGCAGTTACTGGTGGGGTTTTGATAGCCCCTTCAATACAGATCCGCAGCCCTAGACCAGTAAATGCCTTTTAGATCCACATAAGGAACTTCCCAAGCATCAATGAACATTTCATACCACAGCAGGAGAGCAACTAGATCAGCATTTTAAAAAAAGAAGTGATGTGTACACACATAGTGCCACTTGGGACCCAGTTTAATCCCAGTACCATGCCACCAGTATCAGCAGGCAGCACCAGGAATAAATCTGGTCCATTCAGTGCAAATCTCACAATCAGGTGAAACACAGCAAAGGCTACTGAATGGTTTAGGAAAGCAGCGTCAGCAGAAGCTGAGGGCTCCACAGGCACAGCAGATGAATCAGAGGAGACTTGCCCAATGTACACTTGGCAGGAAGCCCTGGAAGGTCTATTTAATCTTTCAAAGAAACCATTGTATTAGCCATGGGAGTTTTAGAGACTGAAGCACTGTGGGGCTCTCAGCTGACTCACTCCAGCTACAAGGAGACTTGTCCAATTCAAATTGCTTTCTAAACCAGTAACTCAGAAAATTCAAGAAATCTGATACAAAGCAGCAGCCACTCTTCCTCCAGGCCTTCCTGAAGCTGCATCTTTGTTGCAGAAAAAGCCCTGGAGCCTAGGAAGAAAACACAGGCAATTCAGTAGCCTTTTTACATTAAAGAGGGATTTCCATACGAAAGCAGTCTGCAGGAAAAGGAGATCTGAGAATTGTATTCCTGTATGTCATGATTTTCTTTTCTGGACTTTTTGGGTAGCAATCCCACAGCTATAGGGGTGTTTTGGAGAGGTCTTTCCCTCCATGGTCACTCCTCTACCTGCTCCTGCAGCAAACCAGTAATGCCAACTGATTTCCAAGTGTGTTATTTTGCAAAAGGCAAAGTACAACTAAATAGGTGCATTTCAGGGCAGAGTCCAAATGAATGAGGATCTTCACAATAAAGCACAGGATGGCAGGGAGAGAAGAAAATTTCCTCTTTGAAAGTCTCAGGGCAGGCACATCTAATTTTTAATATCTCTGTATGGAAGTCTCACTTTAATATCAAGAAGTAGCTGAACACCCATCCTTTGGCTAAGAAAGAGGAATATTTCTTGCACCTTAACACAGGAATTATGATGAACATTCACTTTGCTGTCTGCTGTTCAAGCAAGTATTAGGGATCCAATCATGCAGAATAAGGCTGTTAGATCACTTCAGGGCTCTCTACTAATTAATTAGTACCAAAGCATTACAAATTAATCATGCACAGTCAGATTCAGCAAAGTGTTTGGTCAAAGCAGTTTAATGCAAAGTAGTTTTACCTTCCTAAACTGGAGGGAGAGAATCTGCTGCTTGATAAGCTAAGCAAAAAACAGCATAAAAACCATTAGACAGAGAAGCATGGAAAGGAGCTGAAATAAACAAACCGTTACAGAGACGTATTAATGATGAGTCGTTTTGCACAGGTCAGAGTTCCTATTAAAAGAAGGTACAGCTGCCTTACTCAGGCTGACTGCCAGGATGAGCAAGCCAAATTGTCAATTGAAATCAAACGCTGTAAAAATGAAATTGTCGTTAACTGCAGAGAATAAGTGTAAGGATATTTATACAAGTAGGTTTCCAAGAAGCAGCACCTGAGCCTTCCATGCACCATCCACAGCGTTGTGCTCAAAGCAGGCAACTCTACCCTAGAAGATGTTCGATTAAACGGCAGGCAGGAGTACAGACCATTGCAAGCCCACTTCTCTGCTGGCAAGCAGGTGGCCTGAGCTGGTCACCCTCTGTGCTTCCAAGGACAGCTCTTTGGGGAAGCTGAAAACTCTCTGGTCACCATACACTGTTTTCCAGCTTGCCAACCAAATCACTAAGGTCTGGCAAAAAATTAAAATAAAATAAAAGAAGTAGACTTTACAAGAATCTACAGCTTTTGCTTTCTTTGCAGGAACATGTTATAACATTAACCAACGTAGGGAAAAAAAATCAAACACCCAAGTCCTACACAAGGGACACCCAGATGAGCTACTTACCTATGGCCACCAGCTCTCCCAAAGGAATGTCTTCAAGGACTCATGTCCTAGCCAAAAGGCCACATTGCCATATTGTGGCAGCAGCCCCTTGCAGGCTGTAGGAAATAACCTCTTGGCATTGACCCACAGCAGGCAGGAGCAGTTCCTCAGACCCTGAGCTCACCCACATGGCAATCAAAAGCCTAAAACTAACTAGGTACCAGCTAGTCAACAGCACGTAAGTTCAATGATTTAATCACATTGAGATACATATGAGTTATGCCTATGCAACAACCTCACCATATAGCCGCAGAAGTGACTGCAGCGTAGACATCCCCTTTGGGATGTTAGAAGTCAGACTCCCACATCAGTACGTGCAGACAGATCAAACCTTCTCTGCCTTGTGCACTGAAGACCACCATTGAACAACCAAACTTTAGTGCTTTATGATGATGCTACAGAAGACAGCATGAAGAACCAAGAAAGGTGCACCTCTTCAGGTCTCCTACTCAAATGACCATATCTGGGCTCTGTGCAAGTCCCCATCGTACGGAAGTCAGCAGGACTTCAAGTCTTGCCCTAAAAATGACCACAGAGGGTCTCCGAAAACTGCTGCTGCCAACCATACAGCACTTCCACCTGTGGAGGCAGAACCCCCATGCAAATAATTAGTAAAAAAAGTAGTTCAGCTTGAAGGCCTGACAGTTTACACAAATAATTGCACATTTTCACTGGGGGAAAAAAACCAGCACTCTGAAGAGCTCACTGACTCCTCTCCTTCAGATCAGGAAAGCAAAGACAGAAGTTTTAGACAGCTGCTCAGGAGCAGCTTTAACCTAACAAACATGGGTAGCACTTGCCCTTTTGGCAGTGGCTTCACCCTCTCCACACCCAGCCGCACGATCCTGATCCCTCCCTAGTGCCAACTGCTGTTCATGCAGCCAGAGGATGAGCAGATCAGGTGTTAACCAGCTGGAAAAATCAAACACTAACCATAACATGCTGAGGATCAGCCACCCAATCCATCTTGCATGCGCTGTGCTGGCCCATGGGAGATGTCAGACAGAGGAACTTTGTCTTTTTGGCTGAGCCCCACCACCTGGGGCATCCCTTTTGAGTCCCATGTCCTTTCCAGCACTGCAAGGCATGCCTTTGCATTACCTGCCTTACTGACCAGCACTGTCACCTTGTCCTCATCACTCCCAGCCACCTGAACAGTTAGAGATCTCAGATTGCACCTCCAGCTGCTCTTGCCCTGCCCTGACCTCACAAGGGGATCGAGCTTCCTCTTCCCCGCAACCCATCCAAGCACAGCCACCCCAGGTGATCCCAGGGGCAGCAGCACCAATGTGCCATGTGCCTGTGCTCTGGGCTGCCCCCCAGGAAGCTCTGTCTAGCTGGAAACACAACTCATGGGTTTAATAGTCTCGATCACCAGCTTTTCAACAGCAAATGAACCCAAAAACATTCTGCATACCACTGCCAGGGAAAAAAGTCCTTTTAGCCTCCAGGAATACTAAGAACCTAGGCATTGCTTGAGGAGCCAGCAGGGAAGATCCTAAAATGCTTGCTGGAGAATGCTAGTGGGGGCAAAAGCGTGGTTTTAGTCATGCTTTCTTGCATAAGACAAACGGGAAGGTGTCTTGGCTTGAACGTAAAGAAAAACACTCAAATAGCAAAAGTCAGAATGAAGGGTGCCTGTGCCACGAACCCCTTGTGCTCATGAATGTGATCAAACAAGGAGCATCATCAGTACTTTTTTTTAATCCCCAGTGTTGAGCACACAACCTGGGCTTCATCCACTGCACATCCTGAAACACAGTGCTGAATACTGGATTAAGGGTCTCTTGAGGAGCCTTGACATTATAAAAAGAAAAAGGCCATCACCACAAAGATCCACACATTAACTGAAGTTTAACCTCAATATGCTAAGGAAACAAGCAAAATTTGCTATTCAGACTAGAGATTTCAGCCCAGAGAAAGCAAGATCAAATTCTGAATACTTCAGCCAGAACAGGCCTGCCTGCAGGCAGCTGGTATTTCACTTCATTTTAATTATGTTCACAGCATACCCGTATGCAGCATAACTACATCAGACTCTACCCACTCTACCAGAAATCTACCTGCTTGGAAATGCAGGACTCTTGAGCAAGGCACAGCAGACACCCCAGCATGCCTAGTCCAATACTCTCTGGGACTGGGCTGTCTGTGTTCTCAGCTCCCCAGAGACTTGTTACAGCACACAGTATAGGACTCTGCTTATGAAATGCAGCATCAGCAGCAGATGTGTCTCCCCCAAGCAAGCTTGCGGGCATTATAGTTACTGGATGAAGGCAAATACTTATCTCATCCTGAGGAACACATCCAAAGTGGGTAAATCAAGGTCTAAAGGTACTGGTTTCTCTCTACTGGAGAAGAGGAGCTCAGAGAGGGCTGCTCCAGGCATGTCCAGCATAGGTGGGAGGAAAGCCTCCTCGGACACCTTGCATCTATGAAGTGAAGCGCAGCTTGTTAAAAGCTAGCCCTGAAAATACAGGTTTGGTTATTAACCGCTGTTCTAGTGGACCATAGAATTATACCCCTCTACTATGTACCTTCTATCAGCCTCTTTAAATTCTTCTAAATTTAAAGTTCTTCTTTAAATTCTGTTTTAGCAGATGCTTTCAAACACCTTTGGACATTTTATCATCCTCTTAAAGGTTTTAGCCCTTCAACTACTCATAATTTTCTTCCAAAGTGAAGACCATCTTCCCCATTTTTCATGCACTTGCCAAATTTCAGTCTTGCTGCAATGGCAGGAGGCAGAACTGTCAACACCACTCACTTTTTTTAGTCACTAAAAATATTGCTCAAGTTGATGGCCTAGACTGGTACATCACCCCACTGGCACTGAAAAGTTAACTGCTTGAAAAACACAGATTTTAAATCCAGCACCTTTTCTAACCCTCTCATGCAAGCACTGCATGAAATTCTCCTCTTTCTATATTTCTTCTCCCTGAGAAAAAGAAATCTTTCTCCTTCCAGCTCATGTCCTCCTACAGAAGTCGACAAGAGCTCAGTGGCTCCATCCTCACATGTACAAGTACATGGACATGATCTGCTTGAGCTGCAAATGTATTTCAGTGCTCTTCCACAGCATGAAAATTGAGCCACACAAGCTGTCCCCTGCAGCAAGTAAAGAGAAACATGTTAATGACAGCAAAGCTCAGACCTCTGAGTTATGTTTTGACAGAAACAGCAGTGCACAAAAGCTCCTCAGAAGAGCCCTCCAAAAACTGGGCAGCCCTTCCATCCCAGGAGCAGGACAGAGGGATGGCCCCAGCAATCCCCTACAGATGCTCCCTCTTGCTGGCACTCTGGCCCGTGACATTATTGGGCATGTTTTACACATGCAGACTTCCAAGTATAAGTTTTCATATGAACTTCTCTGCCTCCAAGGTTAATACTACTTGGGACAAATACAAGCCACTCTGAATGTCTTCTCAGCTGTCAGTAGCAAAGCATTTTCAACATTTAAAAGCCAGCAATGAAGCTTTCATGTACATATGGTTATGCTTAAGCCTTCTTTCCTGCCATGTGTCCCGCTTCTTATCAAGCACTTCATGCACACACAGAACGAGTGTGTTTGTGTTTCATATACCATGGCAGTAATTATCAGCAATCCTGCGATAAAGCAGCTGTGAGTGCTATGGAGCTGTACAAGACACATTGTTATTTTACAGACTGGAAAACGGATGTATCCAGTCTTTGCTTGTCAAGGTCACGAAATGAATCGATGTGGAGCTGGAGAAATAAGGTATTTTTTCTGCAGGTAATCTACTTTGAGCTGAGATGAACACGGACTTGCATGTAACAATTTAGAGCTAGATTTCATTAGCAGAGAAGGTGGAAAACAATAAATTAAGTTACATGTTCCTCTATCAGCCTCTATAACACTCTGAAGATGGCTCAGATCTGTGTATTTTAACTCTGAATTATTGCTGCCTTTATGGTCCAAATTAAACTGGTAGCTAGTTGAAAGACATCAAGGAATGAGAAAGGACAAAAGAAAGCACAGCAAATATGGGACAATGAGATGCCCAGGAAAGTTGACATCTTCCTGGTAACACACTGTGCACAGATTTTTGTGGCTGTGGGTTAGGAAAGAAGCAAGGTGAAAATATAGTTGTTTGTAACGGCTCTTCTGCCTTCCTCTTGTTGGACCAGGCAACTCTGTAAAGTGTGAGACTGAGACGGTGTGAGATAACAGCCTCATTCACTTGAGACCTTCCTCCCCTTGCTGAAACAGAGTGAGGATACAGCACGTTTTAGTTCTATCTCCTGGAAACTGCCTCTGCTGTGGCACAAGAGGTGCCTTATTCAGAGGAGATCACATTTTCCCCTCCACATAATCAGATAGGATCCCAGGCCTGGGGAACGTCTCCATTTATGAGGTTTAAAGAGAAAAGCAAAGTTCACACGTGATATATTCTGTATTTTAACTGTGGTCCTGATGGGCACTGTTTGTCCAGCTCCACAGCTTGATCTTCCAGCCTAGGTTATTGCCTCATCAGCCTACATACTCAGCTCTGCTTGACTTTCTAGGAGACATGGACAGGAGGCTTTAGAAAGGGGGCTGAAAAACGCAATTTGGGATTATTATTCACTATGCACAACTGCCAAGGAGCCCCACTCAAACAAAGCATCACTGTGCAGAAATATTACACCAATAGGGAAAAGACACCTCTACCCTAGAGATCCTACAGACTGGAGATGAATCCATTGATGCCTTTACTTTTGCCTTTCCAGTGGGTACTGGATGTCCCTCCTTTCAGAGTTTGGGATACTTCCATCTGACAAGACAAACAGACTGAATTCTCTCAGATACCACAGCTGGTTTCTTATCAGGGATTTACACCACTTGTTGCCAAACACAAGGTCCCATAAGAAGTTACAGGTGCCTGGGAACTTCTCTGAACTAAGAAAGCTAAACATTCTTTGCAGGAACTAAGCACTCCTGAGTTTTCAGCTCACTTTATTATAGTAATAGATCTTTCACCTTCAGTTGATATTATGTGCAAAGCAAGAGGTACAAGATTGGGAATGGTTTCTAGCCAGAAAAGGCAGGTGGCAAGGCACTCTCCTGAGTGCAACTGCCACCACAACCAGAGACAGCCATCCAAGACAAGATCAGAGGCAATGTCACTATACTCTATAAATATCTGCATATGATGAAGCTAAGACAGTAGAAAGATATTTAAGCGAGGAGGCAATGCTGTAATGAGTCTGAGGAGCAGACACCTGCATGAGAGGTGCAGATCACTTCCAACAGAGGAGTTTACCTAGGACTCAGATGAAGTTTCCACATAACATTGCATTTCTCTACACAAGACATTCTCCAGACTCAGCTAGTTCTTACAAAAAGGATACCTAAAGAGATGTCTTGAAGTTGTGTCCTGTGAATGCAGCTAAGGCAGATGCTGGACAGGACTGACAGCTTCTCCTCTTACTTTGTGAAGTAATTATAGTCAAGTGTTTTGAGACATAAGAGGTTTTTTTAAAAAAAAACACCTACCCCAAAATAAAAAAGTCCTGTCAGCTGCCAGGGCAGAATGCAAGTCACCATGACCACAAGCTGCTCCTCATATTGTCTGTTATCAGGTATGTTAAAAGATCAGCAAAGGAAAGCCAGTAATCTCTTGCCACTGAGCTATCTGCTCACAGGGAAGATTCTTCCTAACGACCAGGTCCCAAGAGCACAGAAAGTAAATATTCTGAATACTCTGTTTAATAAAGGCATAATGTTCTCTCTACGGCCATTTTCAACACCTCTATTCTTTTGGCCCCTGCAGCACCACCTCTGACAAATTCTACACGTTAAAAAACGTAAAAGGCATGTACCTGTTTCCAAATTACTGTCCTTCAATTTACCATCCCTTTCCTCCTATAGGATTAGGGAGACCAAGTAAGACCGTCCAGACTACTCTCTATGTGGTTCATGAATGCAAGCATGTAGGTGAAACATGCTCATGAGTCATCCCAGAAGCAAGGATTCCTAACTTCAGTTTCTTTTCATAAAGATATTTCCACGTCTGTAAGTACCTCTACCCTGTCACTCCACTTTCTGCTTCTTTAAGAATGGGTGAGGAGAGGAGGCAAATATTTCAGTTAAACACGGTCTACAAATAAATACAAAGACAGCAACAGAGAAGCCTGAAAAAAACCACACTTTCTTTGGATCAGAATATCCATTTTTGCTTTCTAACCACCACAGCAGCCTCCCACCACAATTCTGTGTCTACCTCACTTGTCCCATACTTTTGTTAGCTCCAAACCCACCAAATTCAAATATGTTCTGCATTAAAAAGAATTGCTGAATGTTATCTGCTGTTAGGCATGTCACTCATCTTGCTTTTCAAGTTCTCCCAGGCAAGCTCTCCAGATGTTCCTGGATTTAATTAAAACTCATAATTGCTTTTTGAAAGTCTTCTTGCTACACCATTCCACTCACTTGCTTTCCAGAATTGTTATGATACATTATTTAATTACAGGACAAAAAGCCCCACTTCATTCAAGCCCTTGCCCTGCATCATAGACAACACAGTTTTGTAGGCACTCTCAGGGCTGTGCAGGGAATGAGACTTTTATATTACTCCTCCCTAACTCATTAGAGAAACTGGAAGATGTCATGAACACAGGGAAAGGTCAGGTTTGCTATTTAGCAAACATTTATTCACTGCTTCTTACAACAGGAGGGACAGTCACTGAAGTTAACAGGCAAAATGAAATTACCTTTCCATAGGCTTTGATGACCAAGTACATACGTGGGTTGAAAAAAGGATTGGACAATTTGTGGAAATAGAATACATTGCTGATTTAAGCATGGCAATACAGTGTTCCTTTGCCTGCAAAAGCATTAGGCTCTCATGGATGGAAATTGGGGTGCACCCACACGCAGCACTAGCCTGACAAGTTCAAGGTGTTCAGGACTCAGAGCTTTGCAGACATAGGCTGGATTTACCGTCCCCAGGCCACAGCATCAACCCAGCCAGAAGACACCAGGCTTGCTGCACAGGAGTGCTACATCGCTCTGTGCCTTCCTCAGCAGCCTTAAGGAGAACTTCGGGGATCTGGGGAAGCAGGCTGGGAACACCGGAGGTATTGCTTGCAGGACTGATGAACACTCCTTTATGGTTAAACTGAATAAAGCTGTGATTTGAACATACTCGGGGGGAATAAAAGTCAAGCTATAAGCAACAAAAACAGCTCAAATTTATTTATTAGACTATCTCTACTTGTAAACTGCAGAATGGAGTCATCGGACTCGATTACAGATTTCCTTTGTATGGTCTGAGGTAGCAGATTTGTTGTGGACACTGCATGGGCATTTGTTGGTACCCAAGATGCCACAGTATGCAGACATACTGCAGTTAGATCACACACTATGATACAAGCACAAAGGAACTGAATTAAGGCAAGTCAACTTTGGCATTACTTCAGTTTTAACATCTGACTTCCAGGCAGCACTTTCTTATCTCTTTTGGTCCTGTATTTATTTTTACGTATCTCTGATTCTTTGAGGCATCAATGCTTGACACGCTGGAAATGGATTATTTATAAATCAACAACAGGGAAGAGGCACACTCATTTCAAGAGCTTACAGACTGAAGAGCATTCCTAGTGAATTTGAAGTAATTTTTAGGGTTTATTTTCAATGCCTAACACAATCACCAACACCTTTGCCTTCGCTGGCAAGCTGCCTTGCTTTTTGTATTTGCTAATCTCAGCCAGTCTCAGTTGACAACATGTTTATCATACCTTCTGCTGTGCAAACAAAGCCTTATTCCTGCCACAGACCCCCCTGCCCAAGGCCATTTCTGACCCAGGAATGCTGTTCTCACTGCTGCTCGGCCCGTATCTACATTGTAGAAATACCTTTTTGGCAGTAAGATAAGGCACACGCGCAGCAGGCCCCTTGCTCAGCGTCTGGTGTCGATAACACAAGCGTCTTCGCTGCAATGAAGGCAGGAAGGTCAGCACAGTATCCTGTACGCAAGTTTAACTCGACAGACGCAGAAGCTCGCGTCTGTCAGGATTTCACAGCAAGGCGATCGATTTAGCACACCTGCCCTGCTATAAAACGATGCGCAACACCGACAACCCCTGTCCCAGCAACAACCTCAGAAAACCACAGCCCTTTTCCAGGGAGTGAAGGGCTGGCCCGCAGCAAATGGGCTCTTTTGGAGAGCCCAAGCCATCGCTTGGTTTTTCCGCCCTGGAGAAGAGGAAAAGGCCCAGGCGGCCATGCTGCTTCCAGCTCGGCGTTCACCTTGGTCCGTGTGGGGCCGGGGTATTGCCTTACGCCTTGGGACGCTGCCAGCCTGCTCTCCTCCCACTTCACCGCCAGACAGATTGTCCCTGCTTCCCCTGCTCCTCGGTCCTCCACCTGCCTTTGAAATGTCCCCCGCGGGCCCTGTCCCCATCCCAGGCACCCATGGCAGCAGCCGGGCAGGGGGACACGCACCTGGCACCGGCCCCTTCCCCCCGGCCCGGCTCCCCTCACCTGTTCTGGGGCCGGATACCCAGCAGGTAGCTGCGCCGGTCGGGCCGGGAGGCCCAGGCCGCGCTCTCGGCCTCCTCCGCCCCCTCAACGCTGCCCGTTCCCCGCCCGTAGAGGCCAGCGAGGGCCCAGCGGGGTGAGTCCATGGCGGCGGCCGAGCTGCGGCTGCCCCTGCCCCCGCCGCCGCCGCCGCCCGCCCTGTCACTCACCACCGGCTTTTATAGCCGCCCCGCACATGCCGCTGTCAGTCGGGGGCGGCGGCGACATGACGCGGCGGCCGCTGCCCGGTCTGGCCCGGCCTCCCCGGGCCCGGGGGGCCCGGCCTCCTCCTTCTCCTCCTCCTCCCATCACTGCCGGCTCGAGTTCATCTTTTTGGGAGAAAGGGTATTGTATTTTTTGTTTTATAATAGCCTCCACCCCCCACCTCGGTTTGGGGGATTTCTTGTGCCTCGAAGATGTCTCAGGATCCGCCAAAACGTTCCCCGATTTCTTGCAGGCACAAGGCTCCCACCCTGGCTGGCGGCACTGCGCAGCGTGGTCACGGCAGTCACGTCTTCGTGTCAGCCTCAGCAGCGTCTCACGCCTTGGCAGCCTGGTTTTTATCCTGGGCTGCCTGGGAGAAGGTCTGTGATGGTTATTTATTCAGTCTTCATAAAAAGGAGAGCACAAAAGAGGGCTATAAAGGGTGGGTACATGTCACAAACTATTACCAGCCGTGATTTAATACCAAATGAAAACATAATGCATAATAAAATGGGATTTATTCTTGTTCCGCCTTCATCTTACCTGTCAAGCTCTTGTATTGTGCGCCACAGGCACGTCGCTGGTGGCACCGCATCTCTCCGGCACTGGATTGACAGGTGGAGTAGATTTGCTGTGGATCGGCCATCTGCCCACGACTGCACAGCAGCAATTGCTGCAGAAGTGGGAAGATGATGGTAGAGAGCTCCAGACTAGGAAAGGCAACATGATTTGAGCTGATCCTCCCTGGGCTGGAGACATAACGACTGCGGCAGCAAGCAGCAGGGCAGGTGATAGCCGTGTGGATCACTTGGTGCAGGACACCCCTGACTTCTCTTCTGCAGCAAACACTGTGATTTGGAAGGTGACTTTGGATAGGCACAGGCACAGGGGTGTTCACGGACATATACAGTGTGTGCATCACCTATACAGGTACAGGGGCATGCACAGATGCACGCAGTGTGTGCACCACCTATGCACGGGCACGGCATGTGCACAGACACACACACAGTGTGTGCATCAGGGTGATACAACGCAGCTTTGACCTAAGCTGTTCTTGTCACTGGTATATCAAACCTCAGTCCAAATGGAAGGGCTGGTTACAACTTGAGCTAAATCTGCATGTGGAGAAACTGATGTCCACCAGGAGAATTGCCAAGCCCAGCAGATGCCCAAGCCTGGGCATATGGGAAGGCAGTGACATCTGTGGACCAGGGGTTTGGGGAGAAGTTTGCAGGGAGAGGTGGTGACTGGGGGGGATTCAGCCATGCAATCTAGTAAAGTGGTGCTTGCAGACAGCACCAGATCCAAAGCCAGGACCACCAAGTGAATTTTACTCTCATTTAAAGTTTCTTGGATCCTGTTGGCCTGTCAGAGTCAGTGTATACTGGGTCAGCAATTTGGGTTTTGTGGTTGCAGTAGTTATGATGTGATCCTAAGCACTCCAAATCTGGATTTATCCAGTTGGATGACAGTGACCTGATCAGACTTGTACTTCTTCCACTCAAGGCCCAGTGAAATGCTTTTCTCAGCTCCAATCTCAGGATAGTCTTGCATTTGAGCAGTGTTTTGGAAGGAGCCTTCTGTCATCTCAGGTGCAGGTATTGGAGTTCATTTGCTTTTTGCAGGCCACCATGGCAGGTGATTACATTATCAGGCATGTAAATAGCTGGATTTGTGATACCAGAGAGCACTCTGGGTCAGCTGCCCTGGCTGTGTCCCCTCCCAACTTCTTGTGCCCCTCCAGCCTTCTTGCTGGCTGGGCATCAGAAGCTGAAAAATCCTTGACTTTAGACTAAACGTTACTTAGCAACAATTGAAAATATCAGTGTTGCCAACATTCTTCTCATACCAAACTCAAAAACATAGCACTGTACCAGCTATTAGGAAGACAATTAGCTCTATCCCAGCTGAAACCAGGATGCTTGGTCTTGGCAAATGCAAAGGAGATGGACCTGTTAAGACATTTGGATGTGGTCCTAGGAAATACGGGGAAAGAAGGTGGTCCCAGAGGGCTGACTGACGATCTCACCTTCACCAGGCAGTAAAATAGCAGATGGAATTGCATAAAACAAATGTAATATGATCCACAACAATATTCATTTTCAATAGGCAGCAGTGGGTTCTGTGTGGGCTAATGCCACTCACGAATAATCCATCTCAAACAGAATACAGTAGACCTGAAAAAAAAAAACCAAGCTCACAGAAGGGCAGCAAGGATGACAAGAGGTCCAGAGTGGCTGGTGCATGAAGAATAACTACATAGTGGGACTCAAGGAACAACTGAGGTGCATATGACTGAGGAATACACAGCTGTGAGGGAGAAGGAGAACAAGACCAGGGGCATCAAGTGAAATTAGTAGGAGGTAAAATCAGTAAGAGGGAGATGCTTGCTCCCTCACCTTGGCATTAAGCTGCTTCCACACATTGCTGTGCCTGCTCAATGTCAGTAGGGGTTAAGAAACCCCATAGGACGAATCTGTGGAAGGAAAATCTCTTGAGGTTTCCTCAGGACAAAAATACTACCTTTGGTTCAAGAAATCTCCGAGCTACAAAAGAATATTCGCTGTGTGTATGCCCCAGTCCCACACCCTTCGCTGTGCCCTGGCTGGTGCACAAATGTGGGAGGCAGGATGCTAGGCTGGGAGGACCCAAGGTGGCATTCTCCTGCTCCCATCTCTTTCTCTGAAAGGAGGAGGACTTTCAGGTCCCACAGCTTCAGGAAACCTGAATTCCAGTTCCAGCATATGAATTACATGTTATTTTACCATCTGTTCACCATGAGCCCTACCTCTCAGAGTGTTGATCTGATAGAGCAGAGCCCAGACCATCTTGAGAAGGGTATCCAGAACAGGCAGGTCTCTGTGTCAGACCTGGAACTGTGTCTGGTTTCAGACTCCCAAATACAGGAAAGACACTTACACACTGGAGTGAGTCCAGTGAATGCCACCAAGATGATTAAGGGAGCTCAAGCACATGACATAAGAGGAGAGGATGAGAGAAACTGGGTTTAAGTCTTCAGGAGAGGGCTAAATGGAGACCTCCTTTCTTTCTTCAGCTTCCTCATGGGGGGGTGTCACCAGACAGAGCCAGCCACTTCCCGAAGATGCAGAGTGATAGACTGAGAGGCAACAAATGCAAGTGGCAAGGAGGAACGTTCTGATTACATGTTAGGAAAAGAAATTGCCCTGTGAAGGGGATCAAAGAGTACAACAGGGTCCCAGAGAGGTGGGTGATCTCCATCCTGGGAGACAGTCAACTGTGGATGGGACAAGGTGCTGAGCAACTGATAGACCTCTTCCTTGGAGCGGGAGGCTGGACCAGAGACCTCCAGAGGTCCCTTCCCACCCTAGTCATACTGTGGTTCTGTGCGTCACCCTGGTAGTGGAGGGAAACCTGGATGGTGAGCACATGTTTAGCTTGACTGTGGTGAGACAAAGCCTGCTGTGGTGTTTGATCCTCCCCCCAGGCACAAGGTGGATGTATTTTTTTCCACCCTTTCAAGCTGTGAATGGTTCTTGTGCCCATTGCCCTGCTGAGACAGAGCTTCCTCTTACAGCATCTGCACTACCATCATCTTGTTCACAGTGACAGTGCCTTCTGCTCCCTTCTCCGTTTGGAAATGCACTCTCTCACCATTTAGTTTTTGAAGCCTAAGCCAGTCAGCCACAACGCTTCAATCCTTGTTAGCAAAGCTTTCCTCCTCTGACTGCAAATCCAGCACTGATTCACAGCAAGTCGCAGTTTTCTCACTCCTCTCACACAATATATCCTTCCCTTTCCCACCCTGCACGCGTACCTGTAGGTTCCTCCCTTTCTAAAATCACAGGCTTCTTCCTGCTCTCCAACATAATGTCAGTGAGCTCTCTCCCCTGGTTCTTCACCAAATATTCATGCAGACTGTGCCGGGGCAGGGCTTTTACAGAGGACAAGCACGATGGACTTTTTGTCTAGGTATTTGGTGGAGGATGCTCTCTCTGAAGTCCAGAGAAGCAGTCTGTGGGGAACACAGCAACCACCAGCTGTTTGAAGAGATGCTGCATCAATCAGAAGTGTCACCTTTAGCTCTGGGAAAGTGCTGGGGTTAATTTAATGATCATTTTTATTAGCTACCTGCACTGCATTTATAATAACTCTGCAGCACAGGCATGACACGGAGCTACTGGTACATACTCAGCCAGAACCTTCATTTGCAATCCATTAATATGTTTATTTTAAACCTGCAAGGGTGTATTTCCAAATGCTTGGCTGGACCCTCTAGAAATTAACAAAAAGGAGGGTCTGCGTGATCTGGGGAGATAAGCACAAAGAAAGGTCCAGTGAGTCTATGCTAAGCATCACCTTCCCTGTATCCAGGAAAGGAAAGGACCAGTCCCTGTAGGAGCAGGGATTGCTTTGGAACATATTGGATGGACAAGGTGCAGCATGTTTTCCTACCTTTGCAGGAGCGCAGCATGACTGTCCCATCCAGCACAGAGGAAAGGGCATGGAGGGAGAAAATCCTTCCTCCATACACAAGTTGTGTTGGGTTTGATGTTTTCCTACCATCTTCTTCCCACCCCTTGTAAGAGAAAAGCAGCAGGTAGAGGTGCATCCCTCAGACTTGCTTAGTCCCTCCGACCCTACGGCATGGCTCAACTCTGCCCTGCGTTCCCTAGGGAACCCTGTGGACGTGATCCATTACCACTCTCAGCCACGACTGCTTCTCTCTGCCATCCCAGAGACTGCCTGCACCCTTCCACACTGCCACTGAAGGCACCTGGGAGGGTGTCATGGTTTCGGTTTCAGCACAGCCAGTA
>VYZV01021173.1:16464-56123 GCA_013401275.1 Pandion haliaetus
CGCTGCCCCCCGCCCGTGCCTCACAGCCCGCCCTCGGCCCCTGCCTCACTGTCCGCGGCCCTTGCCTCACTGCCCTCCGCCCTTGCCTCACTGCCCTCGGCCCCTCCCTCACTGCCCGTCCTCGGCCCCTGCTTCACTGCCCTCGGCCCCTGCTTCACTGCCCTCGGCCCCTGCTCACTGCCCTCGGCCCCTGCTCACTGCCCTCGGCCCCTGCCTCACTGCCTCACCGCCCTCCGCCACTCACTCACTGCCNNNNCCTTCGCCCCTGCTTCCCTGCCTCACTGCCCTTCGCCCCTGCTTCCCTGCCTCACTGCTCGCCCTCCGCCCCTGCCTCACTGCCCGCCCTCGGCCCCTGCTTCACTGCCCTCCGCCCCTGCCCGGCGCCTCAGCCGTTCTTAAAAGCTTCCGCTGCTTTTTTGTAAAACTTGCATCACTAATGAAAAATGGGAAATTTTGGCCCGCTCCTACACTGCTGGTTTGCAGCGCTATAGGAGCGCCGGCAAACTTAACACCAGAGCTGCGCAAATCAGGGAATTAATTACTCTCATACAGGAGTTTATATTTTCCAATATTACTGAGAAACTTCACCTTAATCCCATGGCCGGTATAGCTTTTAATTGATTTTTAATTTTTTTTTTTTTAATTAGGAAGAGGTCTCACTTTCAAGAAAATTACTTTTTATGATTTGGCCACCTTATTGCTAATCTGATTAGGGGTTTTAAACATTTCTATGAAAAACATCTATTGTTGGAACTATTTGTCTACATAATTACAATTCTTGACACAAAAAATGACCAATGTAGAGCTTTGATTTTGTTCTTCTTACCATAATGAAAAAAAGAAACTTTCTGAATATTATATATCATATGAAAAAGACATTTGAATATGTGAACAGACTGCCTATTGGTTAACTATATATTAATTTTAATGTAGCATGAAAAATAAATATTAAAACAAAATATGTTAACTGTAAGCCTGAAATCCTGGCTCAGCTGTGAAACCTATTTTTACATCAGTATTTAAAGTTTTCATCTTGGTTTCCATAAGAGAGGAAAGGGATGTCTTTTCCTTGAGAACAGAGAGTTATTTAAAACTCTGCCTTACATTCACAAAAAGGACAGAATACATACCCATCTACGCACATACAGATGTGCATACAAGGGCACATTGTATATTCATATACAGAATCCTATTATTCCCAAAGTAGAATTATTTTAAAAGCAAAGAGATAATTGATTAGCAGTGCAAGACATTTTCTAATGCTGGAAGGCAAAGTAAAGTTTCTTATCTAGTTTCTGTTATCAATATCTTAAAACGGAAACTACATTTCAAGAGCAAAATTATGATATCATGATAAGAAGTTTCAGCCATAACTAACAGTTTTGCATTGATTAATAACTGGAGTTGGAAGGTAAAAACAGCTTCCCTTTTAAGAGAGACTTCCTTTTCAAGGAGGTCATCCCACATCGTGGAAAGCACAAAAGTGAAGATCAAGTGGTTTGTAATGTTATTAAGTTAGAGTAGTGGATGTCATTAGCTTCATTCTATGTTGTTGCTCTGTATACTGCATACTTGAAGTAAATTACCAGATTATAAAAGGAATTCATGTTAATGATTTACAAATTCCTGCAAGTTAAGAATTTTTACAGGATGATAAAATGACCTGAGAATAATTTAAAAGTACAATTATGGTTGATATATTTATAAACTATAAAAATACAAAATATATCCCAGAATCACAGAATGGTTGAGGTTGGAAGGGACCTCTTGATGTAATCCTGTCCAACCCCCCTGGTCAAGCAGGGACACCTAGAGCCAGTTGCCCAGCACTGTGTCCAGATGGCTGGACCAACAGTAGTCTTCCTACCTTTCCAATAACTCTTCATTTAGACACCATCCAACCAACCAATGTTTGTCCCATTTGATTCAGTAGCATCTCTACATGCCCTTTGGTACCCTGTGAAGATAGAAATATGTGATATAAGTCATTTAGCTAATTAATATTTTTCAGCCGCCAACCTGGCACCCTCCAACTTTGCAGGATTGTCACAGGAGAAAGATGTGTGTTTCAGTAAAGGAAAGATGATTAGTGGTGACTTGAGAGTAGAGATACCACCATGGGACAGAACAGAAAGAGAAAGGGAATATGGAGACAGTCATACGGAGGTAGAGCAGGGGGAGACCTTGCCAGAGACTTCACTAGGCCCCCTATTCATTTGAATTTAAGAAACCTAGTCTAATGGCAGACACAACTTATTCCTTTTTTTTTTTTTCTTTGTATACTGTGATTCAACAAACCATACACATGGGAGTTCAAGTCAGATGCATGCAGCAACACAAGCATTTGCGGAAAATGGACTGTAACTGGTATCCTCAATTATCAACATATTTATTTTGCAGGCCTAAGATTCCTATTCCTCTTATACACTGTTTTGCTAAATTTGGAACCAGTCTAAACATACTGCAAACGAAAGCTTGCTAAAATATAGACTATTGCGTTCAATAGAATATAATGGGTGAAGAGAAAGGAGCTAGAACAAAATCTAAGACCATCATCTCTTATTTAAATGCATGTCCACTTAATTTTGCCTTGTGTTTGAATCTTGCATTGCTTTAGGCTTGGATAAAAAAGGAGGCTGGTCAGATTCACTTTCCTTACTTGCCAGTTTCTAAACACTTTTTATTTTCAGGCACTTAGACATTACAAGCGTGAGAACAAATATAAACAGATAGACACATAGATCTTGTTATTGATTCTTAATATGCTTACCCTGTAGCATATAGATAAACTTAGAGCTATAGAAAATATTGCATTCACGAAGATGAAATACTTTAAAAAAAAAAAACAAAAACAGGTTCGTTTGGGATTTTTTTTGAGTGTGAACGTTTCCATTGATCAAAGCTTCCACTAAGAGTTATTTCTTAACCCCTATATATTTGGCCAAATATATCTACATCATGCCACTAAAATATGTTGAAACTTATTTAAAAGTCATACTTGTACTTGCTAAATATGTCTTTGCATCGTATCTATGTGAAAGGAATTGTCATTTATAAGTGGAAGTTTTGCTTTATCTCTTTTAAAACACATAATTATTTCTTATGAATACTTGTGTTTACAGTATACTCCATAATATACTGTAATTTACCAGACAAATTATTACTGCTTCACTATACTTAACATAATAGCAATGATTAACTGTGTTTGTGGATACATTTTCCAAGAGATTTGGAATTTTATCAATGCCATTCACTTTGATATTGCAGCAGCTGGGTGGCTGAAACTTCATGAAGTACTTTAAAGTTGTCATATTCATTTTTTTAGGTTGGGTTTTCCTCCTAGGGATAAATTTAAATCTTAACTTAGAATTAAAGTTTCTCCACATTTTTTATTTAAAATATTTCTTTTTAATTAATTCTCAGATTAATTTTGAAACAAATACACACACACACACACACACACACACACATATATATATATATAAATAGAATACCAAGTGATTCTAATTCAGGAATGATACCTGGAAATGAAGGGAAGAAGTAGATACAGTTATTCCAGAATTCAACAAGCTGATAACTGGACCCTGAGCACAGAAAAAAGCATTACTATAGAATTCTATTTCAATTAAAAGGTATCACTTTAAAAAATTGTTCAGTTTACTTGATACCTGTCAAAAAGCTTAGATGACAGGCATCATTTCTCAAACTGTTCCACCTACTAGGATCTAATCAATCTGTCCAATTTACCATTCATAATTTGCATAGTATACTGACTGCTTCAATCCATATTTTATCTTGTATTTTCTCATCATCAACTTTCAGTAATCATCAAAAGTTTAAATAAGAATTTTATCATTCCCTTGATGACATTGATTCATGAAAAAGAAATATGAGGAAAACTGAGCTAACTTTGCATGCCAGTCTTAGACTTTTTTTAGCAAAAAGGGATGGGAAATCAACATTATCTGACTGTATTTTTAAAGTACAGGACAATGAATTTGAAGTTCTCTGAGGAACCACAGAACTAAGGAGGGTGGTCTCATCCAAATCTTTGTTTTGTTTTTTTCATGTGGGATTTCTGTTCATACTTTACGTAGTTGGCTAGCTGTAGAGACTGGAAGATTTTGGAAACTTATGGATACACCTCTAATTCAGTTCTTACCCAATTAGTTGTTAATTAAAAGCCTTAGTTAAACAAATGATGACTGCTGTTATAACTTCTGAGATCTGAGAATGGATCCCCTTTTGCCATGCATTTTTTGTACTTGTAACATCCACCTACCCTAGCTGTTATGTCCTCATTCTCACCATTAGCCTGTATGTGTACTGTATGGAGATTTCACAGTTCTGCTGTTTGCCGGGATGTACCTGGTATCTGCATGTTGTGGGCCACTATTAACCAGTATATACATGCTTTGGAATTTGAGAAAAGCAATTCAGAAATATAAATGCATGAAAATTCTGGAATTTGATGGTACAGATTCCTGGTCTAAGTAATTTCTCCCTCGTTTAATTTTCTATATTTGTCATTCAAAGTAGATCCCTAAAAGAAATTCAGTTTGATTTTAGATATCTATGTATTAGTAGTTAAATGCCTATAATAAGCTTGCTTTAAACAAAACAAAACAAAACAAAAAAAAGCTGCCAAAGTCTTCTACACCTTAATCCAAAATCTAATACTTCAACTTTGTCTTAAAACCCAGTTTAGGTCATTTGAAAGATTAACACTGTCTATGGAAACATTTGACCATCTGGTAACTAAAATTTTCATTGCTGCCCCAAACTACTATACATTTCCATGTAACTAAAACCCAGTCTGGCAGGGACCTACAGTGAAGCAAGTTCCATAAAACATTGCTAGTGTAGCTATATCATTAAAATACCTTTTGATTTTTCCAAGATCAATGGAGTCCATTTTATTGAAAAAAGAGAGCTATATATTCTTTCCAAGGATAAATGCACATATAAAACTCCCCAGTAGTCAACAGAAAACTAAACATTTCAGAAAACTTCAGTAGTCATATGGCAGGGAGTATTGGCTACCAATTACACATGGTTTGATGACCATGGGAAATTCTGCAATAAATCTGTTGCTGCCATCAGTGCAGAGTTATGTTCCCATCTCTGCTGTTTTCTGTTCATTAAAACCATAGCTCAGCAACACCTTTCAAGTTTTTAGATTAACTCAAACTTCATTTAGATATTGTTGGAAAATCTGCAGGTATGAGTCTTGTGCCATTTCTAACCTACTTCAGCTTTCTGCACCCTAACTTTCCCTGGTATTTTTACTGCAAAAGCTAGGTGTATAAACAACCATAGTCCCAAAAGTTAAAAAGCACCTTTGAAACTATCTTTTGATAACCTATATGTGCAATAAATTCTGCTGCCCTTTTTGCAGTTTGCCTTTAAAGCAGAAAATCACTATGTATTTATTTTGTCACAGAGGCTAATAAAGCTAATATAACAACCTAATTTAAAAATATAATCATACTGATTTAAGACACATGATTAGAAGTTTGATGTCACAAACTTTAGTCATCAATGTAACATTTATGATTCAGTAGCCCTATTGTGTTTGCAGAATTAGCTTCTTGTTCTGTGTTACAATCTAAGATGAATGTGTATATTAAAAACTCCTGTATTCACATTGCATAAATATGCAAGAGCATTTTAAATAAAATTCTTTATATCACCTTTCTTTCCATTCTATTACACTCACATGTAATATACCTAAATGGAGATCACCTGTAGAGATTGAACCTGAAACCTTTAATATGAGGTTTCTTCAATTTGAAATAAAGGAACTCAATCTGCCAATAACACTTGCAGATCATATTCTTGTGGTCTAGTCATTCAATCCAATGAATACAATATAGATATCCAGTGTAAAAGCAAGACCATGCACCTATCTGGATCATTAGTTTTTAATTACTTCGGGTATCGGTCTTTCAGCACTGACTGACTGAATGAGTACGACAGTTATAGCTACGGCCAAAGGAGATTGGTTTGGTCATAAGTTTAATTCCTGCTGATGCCCTGTTGTGGAGCCTGTTACTGGTTTACAAACAGAAAAATCAGAAAAATTTATCTATCTTGAGGTATACTTTTATTTATACACTGTATTGGGTGTAGGTGTCCACATGCTGGCAGTGGGGGGCTGTAGGGACCTCTGCAAGCTGGTTCCAGCCGGTTCCAGCCAGCTCCAAGGGACCCACCTCAGGGCACTGCTAAGTCCCTCAGCCAACATGGTGGCACCTGGGGAAAACGTATTTAAGAAAAGGCAAAATGCTGCACAGCACAGAGGGGTGTGAGTTAAAAACGTGAAAAACAGCACTGCAAACACCAAGGTCAAAGAGGAAGGAGAGGAGGTGTTCCACAAGCAGGAGCAGAAATTCCCCTGCAGCCTGAGGGAGAGACCACAGTGGAACCGGTTCATCCTGAAAGACTGCAGCCCATGGAAGGGCTCAAGTTGGAGCAGGGATAAGACATGAGGAGGAAGAAGCAGCAGAGACGAGCTGTTATGGACTGACTGCGGCTCCCATTCCCCATCACCCTGTGTCACTCAGAGATTGAGGAGGTCAACAAATTAGGAATGAAGGAGTGAAGTTGAGCCTGTGTAAAAGGGGCAGAGCCAAAGGCATTTTTAATTTTTGTCTTTGTTTTTCACCATCCAACTCTATTTTTAATAAATGTGTAGTAATTTAAATTAATTTTCCCCAAGCTGAGTCTGTTTTGCCTGCGACAGCAATTGGTAAGCAATCCCCAGTCTTTATCATGACCCATGAGCTTTTCCATCTTATTTTCTCCCCCTGTCCTGTTGAGGAGGTGAAGTAAGAGAGCAGCTGGGTGGTCATCTGGCAGCTCACCAAGGTCAACCCACCACAACGTATGCATGTATATACACATACCATTTTAGGTATACTATTAATAATTTATATTTAAAACAAACAAACGAGCAAGCAAAATAATTGCTTTCTGCAATGCAGTTACCAAGATAATATCGTTTTAGTTAGCTATCAAAAGCTCACTGTAATAATGTTACCTGGTTTTTTTTTTTTGTTGTAAGACCAAACTGAATTATTATTAAACAAAAATTCTGCAGGAATATCCTGACAATCCTACAGAGTTTCTTACAGTTTTCTAATGAATGGTGTCTTCCAATCAGAAAAGAAAGATTTGAAGATTGTTTTCCCTGCATAATTTAAAACTTATTTAAATATATCTGTTAAACTAGAGTTAAAAAGAGATATATGGGCCAGATTCCCAAGTAAATCAGTATAACTCTCTAGACTTGAATAGAACCCATTTGTCATAGACAGGCTCTGACACAAAGTATCTATTTCTAGTTTAAGTTTAAAAACTTCACTTTGTTAGAAATTAAAGCACAGAAAGGATAAACATTTCAGAAGTAACTATTACCCTTCTAATGAAACAACAACAAAAGCAACTTTATTGTGTCAGGTCAGGTACAATGAAATAATATGATTTAAGCTAAGTTGCATTATAAATCAAAATATCCCCTAATATGAACTATAGCTCAGTTAATAATTACAAATTATAATATTGGGAAGTAAAGAATGACATAGTGGTTTTAAAAGTATTCATCCCATGGATGTTCGTGTAACAATGAATGTCGATTTACTGGCTATGAAATAATTAAATTATGCTTGCAAATCCACAGCACTGCAATTGCCAATCTAGTTTGCTGCATGACTTTCTCAGGATTACAATACAAAGCATTTGTCCACAGCAGGTAAAATTGTTCTTGCAACTCTTTGCAGTTACTGAAGCTTCGTATTTTACATTGTTTTGCTCAGGAATCTATCACGTCAATTATTATTAATGAACCAGTGAAGCAATGTTTCTTTTAGGATAACAGTAACAGTTAATATATAGTAATGTCTTTATTGATTTCTTCCAGCTGCTCTTCAATTAGTACTGCTCTCTAATTTAAGTTTAGCACTGTAGGCTTTTCTAGAATATGAAACAGAACAGAGGCAGAAAACAGCAGTAAAGGCAGGTATATTGGTTGCAAGGCTCATAACACTATGCCTGTCAGGCACAAATACATCTTTGTCCTAAAAGGTGTTAGGACAGTATCTTGGCCCTATTCTAGCTAAAATAAATGAAAAAAATATTATTTCTGTTTGTGAAGAGGAAAAGAAACACTGAAACCATGGCAGGAAATAGACAGCTACTTGTTAGTTTAATTCTTCAACACCAGTTTATGAATACAACCCAGGAGTTTGAACTGCAAGACTAACTGCTAGACTGACTTCAGAAGGATGTTCTGTAAATTCTGGCCTTGTCCTTAAGACTATTTTTTATCTTATGATTTTATTTTTTTATCTTAAACCCAAAAATTGTCACAAAGAGTACTGAAGAGAGATTTTCAAGGTACATCTCTTCATCACTATGTTCAGATTCATCCCATTCATTACTGCCACCCTATACAAATGCCTGTCTGTCCTGGATATAGAGAAAGGTAAATGGAGCTATGCTCCTGAATTCTGGGAGACAATGTCTTGCTTCCACGTGTTCCTTCCTGAGCAGCAGGCTAAAAGAGAATTTCGTAAAACAACAAGAGAGTAAATTCCTTTCCTTTACATTTCCCTCCTCCCCTATGTCATATGTGCACTACTGTAAAACAGAAACTTGGACAAAATCTTCCTTGACAGACAGGGATTGTACTCAGGCACTTAAGTAAATATTCTGATTACTGGGCTTTTATAGAAAAATGAAGGCTAATCTTTTTCTTCTGACCTCTTATATGAAAGCAGATATGCTTGCACTGTTTAGTAAACCACATTCTACTTAACTGCACATGGAGTTTCTCTTAAGAAGCCCCAGTAGCTGAAGTGCTTCTGATTAGATGTAAAAAGGACTAGTTTCTGCAATCTGGTGGGATTTCAGCATCATGTATGCATGATACGGCCTCTCGAAAGACGTAGCAGCTCTGTACACTTAGTTTTTAGAGTTGCAGCTTTCAACTCAGGGTTTTCAATTGAAGGGCCTAATTCCAGGGATCCAAACCCTTTCTTAGATCTGGCCATGTTTTTGCACAGTATATTGTTAAGCACCTCTGCACAGTTATGGCTAGCCTTGCCAGCTTATATGGCTTGAAACTTTGTGAAGGCAGAATTCAAACTGAAACCACACCCATCCTCATTTTCCCTTTTTTGGCAGGCCAGCTATATCATTCTGGGATCAACCCAAAGTGCTGGCTAACACCAAAAGCATAATCAATCAAAATGCCAGTGCAGGCAGTTAATATAACAGTAGAGACCTAGAGAATCTGAGGTGTAATTGCATGGAGGGTTAGCAGGAATAAATACCAGTGTCTACGCTACAGATACCTCCATTGGAGTTAGTTGAGTGACTAGCTGAGGTAGTCATTCTAGCTTCTTCTTACAGTCAATGAAAAACTTGCATGTTTAGTGTAAAATACATCTTATACTTATGCATACATATCAAATGAGTCAGAAAAGTGACTGTGAAAGAGCATAGTTCTCTCTGGTTTAGACAATTGCCATCATCTGGCCAGTATAAACCCACAAAATGGCTTTGTCAAATCAATTGATAATAACACACACATACATTTCGACATAAACTACCTGTTTACTGCCAAGTCAGTTATCTCNAAGAAGTTCTGAACTGACCTAAATTAGTAAGAATTCTCTGACCCTTCTCAGCATTAAGTCTTTGAATAGCACAGAGATTCCAAAGGACTTTCAGTGACCCTAACCCTTGACATTATTTCTTCACCCCGTGTTTCAGTGCAAATACCTCTGAACACAAGATTTTTTTCATCTAATAACAGACTTTACAAGAAACATGAATAATCGAGGGTAATCTATGATACTAAAATAAGAAAGTAGTTTCTAAAAGGGTGAATACATGGTTATTGTGAATAACTTCTGCTGTTCATCTAAAAGCATATCTATCCTAGGAGATGGAAGATAACTGGAGACTGGTTTCCGGGCTTATTAAAATATGCATCATTCTCCATCATTAGATTAGATCAGAAAAATATAAAACATGATCAGGAAAATATAAAACATATTTGCAGTTTTTAGAAGTAATTATATGCATGAAAAAGACTATTGTTTTATTATTATTGAAAACACAGAGTTAATTAATTTTGCCACATCTCTTTAGTTCAAAACAGTTTAAATAAAATGTTAAATAAATCATCTCTGGCCGAAACATTTGTATGTATTTTCCATAAAAGACAAAGCAGTTCTGTTCTCTGAAGATTATACTAGTCTTAACCTAGTTATGGTTGAAATGAATATGAAATACAAATATATTAAAATATTTTTATATGAGATATCTATTGTAAATAAATTACTCAAAATCACTCCAAAGCATGTCTTCTTAAATTAAATAATTTACAAGTCTTTCCAATGTTCTAAATAAAACCACGTAATTCCTGTTCCATATTTACATAAATAGTCTGCATAATTGTTCTTTTAGCATGGTTACTGCATTGGTTGATTTGACTAATATTAAATATGTATGAATTTCCTGCTATTCCCTAGGGCACTCAGAAACAAGATGAATCTCAAGAGACTGGTTTAAAGTTTAAATTTAAAGAAAAAACCCTTGGAGATGCAAATATCTTTGAATCTATTTTCAATTGTTGAATTCTAATTTTCACCTCAAGTATATATTTAATAAATAATTATTACTTGCAGATTTACAAGCAGTGCCAAGATTAAGTAAATTATTTGTGTATCTTTTTTCAAGCTTTTAGACAGTTCTACATTCACCCAAACAATAAGTAGAATGTGATTGATCTTAACCATACTGACTTTTTGCAACACTATTTACACTGATGAATTAAATTTTTCCAATCCAGCCGACCAAGTGACTAAGTTTCAACATTAGTCTTGGAAAATGCAATACTTATAACACTGTTCTCCAGAAATTGCTGTATTATCTAGCTGCAGATAACAACTTAGAATAACTATCAATAATAGCATTTAAATAATGCAAGTAACATTTTGTTCATGCTGATAAGGAGTTAATCATTTGTTATGTGTGAAAGAATCTTGTGAGCTACAATACAGGTATTGTCATTGATGGACTTGACTTTGTTACAAATGGTGAGTTTATGCAGAAGTCAAGGGGTTTACAAAGTAAGTATAGCATCCTGTTAAAAGAAGAATGTATTTTTTAAATTCTGATACCCTTCAGTGTATAGTATATATGTGCCTCATTATATTACTTGCTCACACATTCTCAAGAATGCCTTAATGTAGTCTTAAATACTGTACATGCTGAAGCCATGACTGCATATGTATGTATCTTTGTCCTTCTACAGTTTATAGAATTATGTAATTGATAAAAACACTATGTTGAATTTCCTGGGAACATTGAAATAGCTCTTGATAACTTCTTAACAAAGACCTAATCTTACACTCTTTGAGTACACTGTAGGCATATGATGTAGAGTGGTAAGGATCTTAATGGCCAGAGGACCAGATGGGAATCTGATCCAGTGTAGACTATTAGAGCACTGTATCACTGCAGCTAGAGGAACTCAGAGCTGAAGTTGTTCTGCTTCTTAAACCAGTTCTTAGGCAGCTAATGATGAAGCTCTCCAAAAGCATCTGAGCTGTAAAGGGGAAAAAAACAAAAAAATAAACAAACAGTTGTTATAATTGTTATCGGGGCTCTTGGTCAGACTATAACAGCATGATGTTTTGAAACCATCCCTCATTACCATTCGTTATATACTTATGCATGTCAGTTAACTTTACTCCAAACTTTTCACATTTACACAAGTGAAAAGCAATTCATTTTAGCTTCAGGTCTCTACATAAAATAGACTGCATTTCTAGTAAGTGACAACTCTGCTGACCCCTCCTGAAGTTTAGTATGTGACACACAGGTGTAGAGAAATGCTTTACTACCAGTAATAACGATTATGTTTTCCTGAATCTGTAGTTTATAAGCAGATACTGGATATTTTCCAGTCTAAACAGAAGCCAAAGTTTATTCATATGATGGTTAGAAAAAATAAAAATAAAATTTGAGGTGACTTCAATGTGAGCCAAATAGTGTAATGAACCTATAAAATGCTTAGTGAGATGCAGTCAGGCTTGCAGATGTGTTTACAAAAAGGAATGTTCTAGTTTCATATTTATTATGAGCTCTCTCTGATTTAAGACTACTATATATTGAAACTGAGTAAACAGGTCTTTATTTACATAAACGTCAGCATATCAAAACAAAACTAAACTGAAAAAAAAGTCTTTCAAACCAGTATTATCTTCAGTAAGCTTTCTGTAATTAGGGAATAAAGAAACCTCATTGAACTCAAGAAACAGTTCAGAAAGGCTATTAGAAAAAAATCAATACCCTTAAAAATAGTAATGCAAAGATGGGATTCTAAAATGCTCTTCGTTGGATTCTGACTGCATGAAACCATCAAAGTGCAGCACTCCAGTAACTTTTTAATAACACATTCAGGTGGTAATATAATAGATAGGCAGCTTTTTGCATTATAGTCCAAATGTCTTGATGCATAATTCTTGTGTATGAAAAAAGAATTCTTATAAGTAACCTTGCATAAGCGGGTCTTTACTTCTCCAATAGCTGAAATATAGAATGTTGATGAGACTCCTCTTTTATCAAAGCAAAGGAAGCAAGCACAATTGCATTGTAAACCCTAAAGCAGTGGTAGAGTGGGATTTTATATTCGTTTTCAAAAGTGCAGAGGACTAAACAAAGTACAAAGCAAGGGATATTTGGGTTCTTCATGGGTTAAAAATGCAATTCTGTTCTCAGAATGTTAGGAGTGTAATAACTTCAGCAGTGGATAGGCCTAGACCAAATGGGTTTTGTCAATGAGATACTAAGCATTTTCTTCCCTATATTGAGTAAAGTCAGATATAACCAATTTCAAAAAGGCCTCAGCATCTACTGAGAAACTGGTTTTTTGACTGTTCCCATTGAAGACAATAGCAAAACTCCCTTTTACTTGTGCAAAAGCAAGTCCTAAATACATGATTCTTGAGTGAGTGTTTTCCAGGCTAATTATCTGAAAGAATGTCTCATTCTTTGTTTCCTTGAATGGCCATAACATGAAATGATTAATTTAAGGACAATATTCCTACTGTTAAACTGGTTACTATGCATAGTAACAAATAACCATAATCAAGGGAAATTATTTTGGAACATACTTCATACTGTTCATGCCATACAAATACAAATGGTAGGAAATCGTTGTATAGTTGTTCTACTGTTCCTTTGGGAATATTGTAATGGCAGGAGAAACTGGCCAGTTCTAACTTAGATAAAATCTGTTCAGTTTTCCTATGTTTAGTTCCCATATGTTCTGGTCCTCAGGAGATGTGAGTTTTTCCATTATTTAATGGGGCTTCTAACCTCCCTTGGGAGATGATAATGTAGTCTAATAAATCACACCATTAAGGCAGCTTTTCAGTCTAAATTTCCTTTTTTTATATATACATCATCCCATTTATGTAGTTACATCTCCATGCATCATCACAAACCCTGATTTCAATGATTTTTACGTCACTCGTTAATAAAATCCAGCAATGCACTAAAGGTCTTACAGCCAAAAGAGTGAATTGATAAGCTACTACTGTATTTTTATGAGCAAGGCTGCATGGAAAGACACAAAATTAAATTGGTTCCAAGCATAGGTACTGTAGAGCAAGTGAGACAGAATACTTTCAGCAGTTTAGCCTTCCAGTGTGCAAAATGGTAATTCCAGAGAAGCATCCTCACCATGTGAAATACGAACATAAACTCCACCTACAGTAGAAGCATCTCCTTATACTCCAGTTTGAGAAACAGAGACCAAAAAGAGGCCAAGTCAAGGATTATATGTCAGACCTCTAAATAGTTAATATGTATTCTGCTTTAGCTTAAAGGGCAGCCCAGTGTTCCCAGGTATCCTACTCCAGCAAAAACACTCTAGCTGAGAGCCGCCATGCACCAGACTCCTGTGGTGAGCCATGAGGCATTTGTGACAGGCCACCAAATGACACACACTACCCAGTAACAGTTCTCCCTTCGCCTGCTGAGCAAAGGCTTAGGTGCTGCAGTTATTTACTGCTAGTGAAGTTGCAAAGAAGGGGGGCCAGAGGCCTGACTGGATGTTGGGACTACTTTTGCTGCTGCTCTGGATATGCTTTCATGGTCTATTTTGAGAGTCAAGGATTATTATTTTCTTATTTGTTAGTTTAACCCACATTACAATGTAATGTGTGAACCCAGCACTTCTACATGAAGTAGAGATAGGAACTAGAGACTGGAAGCATTTTCAAAAACTTTTGAACAGCCAAGAGCACAAACCACAGTGCAAGTCAGGGGACAGGTGCCCCTAAGCACATTTGAAAAAAAGTATTTGAAAATTAAGCCTTCTGCCACTAAAGAAACAATCAGTGACACTCAAATACATGCACTAAAGATACAGATGAGCTTTTCATCTCATATTAATGCTTCTAGATTTCAAGGGGGTGGTTGTTGTATACTGGATGGGGGTTTTTTGTGTTGTTGTGGGTTTTTTAACACTTGTACATCATCAGGTTTTCGACTCCTGTACATTGACATTTTTCTCCTGATTTCCCTGGAGTTGTGACAATTTATGTTAGCTGAAGATCTGACCCATCTCTCCCTTCTGAAGGGGAACTTTTCTATATAAACCTCTATTCTTCACTGCAAGATCTTTGAAAATGTTTATTTCAAGGTGATTCCTGGATTATAAACACACAAAGAAGAGCATAATCAAATGAATGTTACACGGAGCTTTATTGAATATACAGTAGCTTCACTTGATTTCCTTTTCATAGTTGTATCAAGCTGGCTATCTGTTCTAGACAGACTATCATTTAAAACAAGAGACATACCAAATGAGTAAATGAGGTTATATTACTAATTAGTATACAGTGTCCTACTACCTCCAGTAAGCTACTAAAATGTGACTTCCATTTTATCACATAGATGAAACAGTTATCTTTCAGGGTTTGAAATTTCTGTGATCTTTATGCTTAATAAGCTCGGTAAAAGGCATTCAAATTACATCACTTTTGTCTTGGAAGTTAAATTGGGAAATATTGCATTCTCTGAGATGATAAACTCTGTAGAAGATAAATTATCATGAGAAATAGTTTTAATTGATTTACCATAATAAAAGTTATGTGACTTTGAAGTGCAAATGACACATTAAAATGAAGCTACAGTGTGTTGATAATACAGTGGCTTCTTTGTTAACGGAATTACTGACACTGCAGATGCTTGCAGAAGAGTTGTCCTCTAGTGTTAAGTGAGAAACACTGATGGAAATTGAAGATATACTGCATGTAAATCCAAGCTCAGCTCTCCTCCTTCTGTGAGCTCTACACTGATCTGAACAAGAGTAAATGCAACAGTTATCCTGGCTTTATCATTGTGACTGCACTGAAGCCCCAGGAAAATTATTAGTCCCTACCTCAATTTCCCCATTTGCAATACTGAGCTAATAAAATCACTTTCATACTCAGATGTGTTGGCCAATAGCTAAACAACACTGTGTGTCATCTTCAGAGATATCTAGTGTTCAAAATGAAGGAAAATGCACACAGGTCCTGGAGAACAATCGTTGTAAATGCTCTCCTTTTAGCTTTGTAAGGCTAAAGAAGAAGCTTAGGAAACTTACAAACCCAGCAGCATGAAAGAAAGCAACTTTGGTTTAATCTCATTGTTTTCTCACACCACTTATCTCTGTGATCTTTGACTAGATTATCCAATGATTCTTCTTCCTTCATCCAGATCTTTTACCTTCTCTTTCTTGTGATTTTAGCCTTTCATTTCACTCTTTCTTTAGTTGTCTCTTACCTGTGAACCTTTCAATTTCTGTTTTCCTTTCCTTCATAAATGTCTTTCCTGCTTTCCCTTCACACATGCATAAATTTTCCATCCTTTCTCTGACCTTTTCTCAGCTGTTGTATGTCTTATCCAAACTTATCCTTTACCCAGTCCTACATTCTCATTCTTTTTCTTGTACACATAATTCTCTTCCTTATGAGATTTCCTTTTCATTTATCTCTTCTTTTTTTTTTTGCTCCTTACCATTCCTGAATTTTAAGTTCAGAAATATAGTAAAAGAACTTCTGACTTCTCATCATCCTGTTAATTTTGAGCAAAAAGAATCTAATAACTGTCTAAACTATTTTGAATCCTTTGGTGTAAAAAATCTGTAAGCACCCTATCTATAAGTGAGTGTAGTGAGTTAACCTTGGCTGTCCACCAGGTGCCCACCCAGCCGCTGTATCACCCCCCCTCCACAGCAGGACAGGGGAGAAAATAAGATAAGAAAGCTGATGGGTTGAGG
The DNA here is from genome assembly GCA_013401275.1 of Pandion haliaetus. Taxonomy (NCBI): domain Eukaryota; kingdom Metazoa; phylum Chordata; class Aves; order Accipitriformes; family Pandionidae; genus Pandion; species Pandion haliaetus. The sequence goes on from VYZV01021173.1 coordinate 32,813, forward strand.
TAAGGATAGGGAGATCACTCATCAATTACTGTCACGGGGAAAACAGACTTGCTTGGGGAAGATTAATTTAATTTATTGCCAATTAATAACAGAGTAGGATAGTGATAAATAAGACCAAAACTAAAACCACCTTCCTTCCACCCTCCCTTCTTTCCAGACTCAGCTTCACTCCTGACTCTTCTGCCTCCTCCCGCCAAGCAATGTGGGGGATGGGGAATGGGGGTTGCGGTCAGTCCATAACACTTCATCTCTGCTGTTCCTTCCTCCTCACACTGTTCCCCTGTTCCAGCATGGCGTCCTTCCCACAGGCTGCAGTTCTTCACAAACTACTCCAGCATGGGTCCTTTCCACAGGGTGCAGTCCTTCAGCAATGGACTACTCCAGTGTGGGTCCCCCACAGTTCGTGCCAGAAAACCTGTTCCTGTGTGGCCTCCTCTTCACAGACACAGCTCCTGCCAGAAGCCTGCACCATAGTGGACTTCAGGGCATATCCACCTGCTCTGGCGTGGGGCCCTCCACAGGCTGCAGGGTGGATATCTGCTCCACCATGGATCTCCATGGCCTGCAGGGGAACAACCTGCTCCACCATGGTCTTCTCCACAGGCTGCAGGGGAACCCCTGCTCTGGCACCTGAAGCACCTCCTCCCCCTCTTTCTTCACTGACCTTGGTGTCTGCAGAGTTGTTTCTCTCACATTTTCTCACTTCTCTCTCACAGCTGCCATGCAGCATTTTTTTCCCTTTCATAAGTGTTATCACAGAGGCACCACCAGCATCACTGATTGGCCCAGGTTTGGGCAATGGCGGGTCCCTTTTGGAGCTGGCTGAAGCTGGCTCTGTCCAACATGGGGGCAGCTCCTGATCTATTCTTAAAGAAGTCAACACTGTACACCCCTTCCCCCACTACCAAAACCTTGCCACATAAATCCAATACAGTGTGCAGCTATGCAAAAATGCATTGCTGCTTAGAAGAATTTTTTTTTTATTTGGTTATCTAGTCTTTTAAAAAATAATAAAATGCAGTGTTTGCTATATCGTTTCACATACCTATGCTAATAATGCTTGTACATTACTTAAACTTTTCATGCTAGCTAATGGACATATACAGTGAAAATAGTAGGGGTAACAATAAGCATCAGGATCTTACTTGTGCATTCATTTGCCAGTCTGCAACACTCATATATTTCACAGCCTTTCAGCTTGGAAAGCTTCTATCCATTTTTTTTTTTTTTAGTAGCTGTTTAAACAAAAATAGATGTTTATCTCTTTAAAATTTTGCCAGGAAGCTGTCACTTTCACATTTACTCATGCTATGTTGTGACAGAATGTGTCAGCTTCTTGCACAAATGAAAAGAGATATAGATGTGTATTTACTTAGCTGAAAAATAAGTAGTCATCTATTCTGAGAAAAGTGTTTTCCCATCTGAAAAGATGGATAAATAAGAGAAGTTTTGTGAAGTAACTATTTACCAATGCTTAAAAGGTAGTTGAGAGCCAAATATTCCAGTTCAATTCACCAGTACCCATCACTGAGAGAGCAGATAGATTCATAACATGTAGAATTAGATATCTCTAACAAATAAAAGCAGATATGCAGGGAGCTAATGTTCCTATTGAAGCCTTTGATGTTTAAAAGTATCAACAGTAACAAAAACAGGTAGATGAACCTATGCAAGACTTCCTCTTTGCTCTCATGTTTGACACAGAAATGCCAGTTGGAAAACCTTTATCCTAGATTGGACTCAAATGCTGAAAAGTATGGAACTAATCAATGACAATTGAGTAGAACTGTTGCACTACTTTAGGAGATTCTTAGAAATATTTTTAAGGATGTGCATACATAAGAAGGAAATAAATAAGAGAGGGTAATAATACATAATATCTGTAACTTTCTCTTCTTGAAAATTCTTTAATCTTTATCAGTCTCACAGAACCCAAATTTTTACCATGTAATAAGTTAAAATGTAAGTTGCAATTAAAAAATCAGTTTTTCAAAATATTAATTGAAAACTTAACCACTATGACAAAACAGAGTATGGAATAGCAGAATTCATAAAATCTACTAAATTCCAACTAAAAAATTCTATGCATCATGAAACCAGGAAAAGAAAAGCAAAACTGCCCATGAAACATAAAGGTCAGTTATTAAACAAATATTAAAATGAAATTGCAGATCAGCTGAAATCCTGGGAAAATACCTACAGATTTTAAAGGAGCTTAGAGGTTAAATCTGTAAGCTAATTTATGATGCAGCACAAAAATGTCTTCATATGGCACGTTTTGTGTTGCAAAATGGAACATAGTACAGAAATCATCAAGCCAGTGGAAAGCTACTGCGAAACATTTTTCTGTCCCTGGCTGACATTGCAATAACACAGCTGTACTGCTGTCAGTACAGGAGCCAAGGTCATTGTGTATGCCACTGAGGCTGCATTGTTTCTTATGTATATGTCTTATTGAATCAGTCCATTAAGTCATTTGGCCAGATGATTCCAGGATACCTTACAGCTGCATTAGGGTTGCTCCCCCTTGTCCCCTTTACTGAAGTCTTTCAGAGAAGTTAGAAGATACCAGAGGGATGCAGAGTCCAACCAGCCTTCTTCCTGTTCCAGGTACAGATAGATGTGGGGAAAGTGTACCCAGTGCAGCTCTAATGTGATGCAAAAGCAACAGAAGGCATAGATCCAGATCTGTGTCTATGATTAAATGAGATTTTATCCATGACAAACGTGTTCTTCATAACCAGGCCTGACTATGTCCCTCATGGACAGGCAGTATGGAATATCTTAAACTGCTACTGTTTGTATTATACCATGCATTCCGTTCAATGAAGAAACAAAGATACTCATAAGAAGATTGGTCTGTCATCTTTTCATGAGCACTAGTAAGTTTTCTAAGACAGTAGTCAATATCACTATTAACAACAGCTTTATAAAAATACAAAGAACCCTATTCAGATTGGAAGCCCACTTTCTCAATCATGATGTAGAGATAAAATAAGTAACTGCCAGATGTCTATGAATAATTAATAATCATCATCCGTCAACTCCCTCCATACCCAACCCCTACCCCAATCATCAGGAAAACACATTTTTTAAGAGTGTTGTTAAATAATAAGTGCAGTACACAACTGCTCCTGTTGCATTTCCTGTGCACATATCTGTTCCTAGTAACAGCTGCAAGATTTTAGTTCTTTCATTTCATATTGAAAACTTCAATTTCAATGACTTAGAATCATAGTATAGAATCATAGAATATCTCAAGTTGGGAGTGACCCATAAGAAGCATCGAGTCCGACTCCCTGCTCCTCGCAGGACTACCTAAAACTAAATCATATGATTAAGAACATCATCTAGACTCTCCATGAACTCTGACAGGCTTGGTGCTGTGACCACTTCCCTGGGGAGCCTGTGCCAGTGACCGACCACCCTCTCAGTGAAGAACCTTTTCCTCATGTCCAATCTGAGTTTCCCCTGATGAAGCTTCATTCCATTTCCATGTGTCCTATCACTGGTCAAGAGAGAGAGGACATCAGGACCTCCCCCTCCGCTGCCCCCCATGAGGAAGCTGTAGACTGCGATGAGCTCACCCCTTGGCCTTCTCTTCCCCGAGCTGAACGAGCCAAGTGACCTCAGCTGCTCCTCACCATCTTGGTCATCCTCCTCTGGACATACTCTAATAGTTCAATGTCCTTATATTGAGGCGCCCCAAACTGCATACAGTGCTCCAGCTGGGGCCACATCAGTGCAGTGTCGGTTGGGACAATCACCTCCCTCGACCGGCTAGCTATGCTGTGCTTGTTGCACCCCAGGGCACAGTTGGCCCTATTTTGCTGCCAGGGCACGCTGTTGACTCATACTCAACTTGCCATCAACCCAAACCCCCGGATCTCTTTCCACAGAGCTTCTCTCCAACCTCTTGTGTCCCCAGTTTTCACATATAACTGGGATTACCCCATCCCAGGAGGAGAACCCTGCATTTACTCTTGTTAAATTTCATATGGTTAGGAATTGCCCAGCTCTATGACTTGTTTTATGTTACAATGTTGCAATCAAGGGATTATTTTTCATACTCCCTGAAGAGCAGGGTTCTGCTTTCAGAAAGGTAGTGGAAAACTCTCCTTGCAAGGATAAAGGCAAACAAGGTAATAATCTGTAGATCTGTAGGGTTTGGCGACTAAGTCCCTGTATCTTCTATGGCCAAACGTATGTTCCATGGCAACTCTGCTAGGGTAAATTCTGTAACAATCTCTTTGCATAGTTGCCTTCACCTGAAGAGCAAGCAGGAAAGTAACCTCGCTAGGCACACATGAAAAATTACCAGCTGGTTTGATAGTGAACTGGATCTTCCTTACTTTGATACATTTTTATACATCATACGGTTACAAATTGGAGATCAGGGAAATAAATCCTATATATGTATGAATATATATGTGTGTATGTATGTGTGGGTGCATGTGCTTTAATAATTCAAAGTCATTACTCTATTTCATCAACAGATGAGAAAGAATAAAAGGACAAATGGGAAAGAAAAAGCACTGTATCAAGCTTTGATTAATTCATTTTAATAGCGCAGGAATAATATTCCTGAACTAAATCACAGCAAACTGTGATTTGGATAGAGGTCATATGCATACCTAAAAACCAATGTAAAGTCAAGGTCATTATATATGAAATTTCTCAAAAATAAACACTTGGGCTTTGGGATATTTATTCACTGACCCTGAAATGTCAGCTTGACACTGATACTAATGTAGCATACTTGTCTCTGGAGTTTATCCCACTACACAAAGGTGCTGCTTACTGTGAGAATCTTTCTGAGGTGCTCCAAGTGCATTCTAGAAACCATCTGCATATGTTATTTTATTGCTAGGTCTCATAAATCAATATTACGTAGAAACATCTATAATTTCATATTGTATTAGAAATAGGATAGCCACAGTGCTGCACATTTGAGGTCCTAATGACACTAGTGGTACAGTACTTACATTTTAAATATTTTATTGAACAGCTTGAGGTTATTTGGTTCATAAGACCCCCAGACTGTTTCCTCACAAAGCCCTGGGGCTCTGACCTAGTAAAGTTCAGGCTGCTGAAGGCAGGGGAGGAGTCCTACTTGCACTTACTAATGGATATATAGTAGAAAACATTAGTGGAAACTAAAGATCTGAATACAGGTGGCTGCATAAAATCAATACAGCTAATAATAAGTAATGACATTTTTTCATATGTGAACATGATGCTGCAAAATAAATTCCATTAAATGTACAAGGGCCCAACAAGGAGAAACAGGGTGCACTAATCATAAGCATAAGCACAGCAAACCATCAGCCACCTAACAACTAATTCAGGTAGAAGAAGTCTTCTCCATTTTCTTTCTGCTGGCTGCAAAACTTTATCAAGGCTTTTGGCATCAGAGAGGTACCTGACAAGCCCACAATTCCAGACATACAGAATATTTCAAATTGCTATCTAGTTTTATGTAGTTAAATCAACAAGGCCAAAGGCTTCAGGCGTACAAGGAATTTTTCCATTGCCTAAATTTTGCTTGGCAATGCCATCTGAGATGTCCTGAGATATCTTTCCTCATCCTCAACTGCTGTTCCCAAGCAGCCCATCTGCCAGCCCCAAACGTAGTTTTGCTTAGGCACCATGCTTAGGCACATGAACTTCTTAACCATTCTCTTTCCAATAGCAACCTTCTTCAACCTTCTGTCAATATTATTGTACAAGGCTAGCACAAGCTCCTGCACAGACTAAACAGAAGTGATAAATGAGAATGAAGGTCGGTGGTCTACTATTCCAGACTATTCAATTACAGAATAACTCCTGTTTCTATGGATATCTCTAGAGTTTCCTTGCTTACTTTCTCTCAATACTTCTGTGTTATTTCATCTGGTCCTCTCTCACACATACACAAGCCCTGCACAGCAAGCATTCAGCCCTTTGATTTCCCTTCAGAATTCATGTGATCCCAATTCTGCCTGGCATGTGGCCTGCATCTCTGGCAACAGCTCTTGTCTGAGATAAATACTTCACAAAAATCTGAATGCTCTTTTATGCTTCATCTTACTTCAGCAGCCTGAACACTCAGTAGTTTCAAAAAAATTTACCCAGGAGAAGACCAACATGCTGAAATACTTTTACAAACCATAGGGTTAGTATATTTGGCATGATTATACAGCCTAGAGTTTCTCAGATATGAAAAAGTGATCTATCAAACTGAGCTGTGTGTACAGCATTGTGTATTTATTTTGCATGTCATGGTTAGGCTACTAAGAGCCAAAGAATTATAATTCTTTTGTTTTCCCAGTTTGGCCCAACCAGCCATATCCAGATGCCTTGGGAATTGTGTCAGCTGGGGTAAGAAACTCATGATGGAAATAGCCATTCCTCTAATACAATTGAGCTGTAAATTCAGAATCTCCAGTTGCTGCTGTGTAAGATCTGTTACCTTGGGCAACACAGGCAACTCACTGAAGGACTTCAGAATAGGGGAAGGAAAAATCAAGTACGTATAACTGACCGCAAGCCTCTGTGAAACCTCCAATGATATCATGATCCTTCTCCTTAGTTACATGGGGAAAAGAGCTTATGTTACACCCTAGAAGCTTAGAAACTTTTTCTTTCCTGTAGCTCCAGATATTGCTGTCCTATTTCTACCCCATCACAATTCCTGCTTTTGAATACATTCACTGTTATAACTCTCACCTGTCCTCTCAATACAGTCTTTCTCCCACAACAGTACTATACAATTCCTTCTGAAGCTTCCCAAGCCAGACGGAAGTTAGATATCCTACCTAACGCCTTTTCTTCTGTTACCTTTCTCTATCCACTATACTACATGTTCTCATGTACTCTAGCACAAAGATTACCCTAGTACAGCCATAAGAAAAGGTTATCACTGCAGGCCTTTTCAGCAAAGGCAAGTCACAAAATGGAAGCTGCCTCACGCTGCTAGAGATTGTACATTCCCTGTATTTAAGCAGCAAGCTAAAGCATTAGGTTCTTGTTAATGTGACAAGTCAGGTCCTAGCGTACATGCTATGAATTTTCCTTTCCAGATTTCATAGACATGTAGGGAGTTCAGTCCTCTAATATAGCTTGTGAAATTGAATATCTAATGTTAAATGGTGTGAATAACTTTGTGTATGTACAAAGTAATTATTGCAAATCCTACAACTTAAATTAATTATGTGCATAAGAAAATATTCTATTATGTTTTGATATTTTTTTTTTATGTCATAGTTTCCAGATACCATTTTCCTTGCCTAATAACACTGGTGAGTCAGTGGGGGTTTTTTTCCATTTTCCTGTAGGTAAAGATATCTTTTGCAAAAGCTGCACATTACTTTGTAGTAATGCAGATCACAATATAAGAATGAAAAAAAAGAGAACATGTGACTGTAAAAACTCAAGTATAAAACAGTCTTATGTAAATACTTTTATCTTTGTGGCACTCATCTTTTATTTTCATTTTAGAACTGTAAAACCAACATTCATAAAACAATCCTTTCCTCTAATGTGAATAGAAAATCTTTAGAGGAGGCAGCTACAAGACTGAAAAGCAACCACAAAATAGAGGCATATTCTTGAAAAGGAAAGCTTTTTGGATATGCTGTATTTTAGTTTTTTCTTCCTTAGGGATATTTACTTATGGTTTTGATACTGATGTATATTTCTGCCTTTGAGATCCGACTATTTAAGAATTGCAGTGAGTATGATTCCTCAAGTTTTGAAGCTGAAATTGAATTGAAGTAAAAAAAAATAAAAAATTAAAGTGCTTCTTAAGTAAGTTATGTCTGGTATCTATATACTATTCACCACCTGCCTGAATTAACCTTGCTATAAAAGTATCTTCCTTTTTGATGCTTCAGTGTTAACATCTATTCCATTACATAAAATTAGTATAGAATTTATGTCATAAGAAAACCTAAAATAATCCTTCTATTTAAATAGAGATAGAGAAAATGCTTATTTACATGTGTTATGGGTTTGTTTGGCACGGTTTTCTTTGGTGGCAGGGGAGGGGGGCTGCAGAGATGGCTCCTTTAAGAAGCTGCTAGAAGGTCCCCGGCTCCAAAATGTCGGACCCACCTCTGGGAGGGGAGTGACGGTGGTAGCACCTCTGGGAGAACATATTTAAGAAGGGGAACCGGCAGTGTGGGGGTTGGGAAACGTGTGAGGAACATCTCTGACGATACTGGAGTCAGTGAAGAAGGAGGGGGAGGAGGGGGCGCCTGAGGAGGCTGATGGCCATGCAGCCCGTGCTGAGAAGGCAGGCTGTCCCCCTGCAGCCCGTGGAGGTCCATGGTGGAGCGGAGGCTCCCGAAGATGGCGGTAACTCCATGGTAAAAACCGGGCTGGAGCAGTGTGAGACTGGAGAGCATTCCGCGGAAAGGACCCGCGCCAGGGAAGTTTGGGAAGAACTGAAGCCCGTGGAAAGGACCTGCACCAGGGAAGTTTGTGAGGAACTGCAGCCCGCGGAAAGGACCCACGTTGGAGAAGGTGGTGAAGGACTGTCTCCCGTGGGAGGGACCCCACGGTGGAGCAGGGGACGAGTGAGGAATCTTCCCCCTGAGGAAAGGAGCGGCAGAGACGATGTGTGGCGAGCTGACTCAACCCCCATCCCCTGTTCCCCTGCGCCGCCGGGGGGAGGAGGTAGAAAGCACCGGGAATGGAGCTGAGCCGGGAAGGCGGGAGGGGTGGGGGGAGGTGTTCTGATGTTTGGTTTCCCTTCCCAATACCCTTGTGTGTTTCATTTGATTTGATTTGTAGTAAATGAAATTGATTTTGTTTCATCCCCAAGTTGAGCCTGTCTTTTGCCCGTGACCATAGGTGGGGAGCGATCCCTCCCAGTCCTTGTCTTGACCCACGAGCCTGCCTTTGTATTTTCTCCTCATCCCAACGTGGCCAGGCGCGGAGGTAGGGGGTGAATGAGCGGCTTCGTGGTGCTTTGTTACCGGCTGAGCTGAAACCACAACATGGAAGAGGAATGAAGAACATTTTATCTTCTGAGGAACATCCCCCAGTTTGAACATACCCAGGTTCTGTCACAGCATCTTTCCAAGATGAAATATTGTCATAGATATTTTCATGGAATTCCATGACATGAAAATATGTTTCCATGGCTGAGCGACATATTTTCTAGATCAGCTGTTCAGACAAGAGCCTCATCTGGGGCAGTGAATGAGGTTTTAGGATGTCTCCACAGCTGGCAATATCAAGCATCTTGCTAAAGGTTTAATTTAAAGACTCTGAGTTTTATTATGTATTAGAATCACTGTCACCACTCAATTTTGTTTTGAGGGTACCTGGCAAAATAAGACTTTCTGATGCATCTGAAGAAGCATGTACTATGAACAGAAAAAGCTAAGGGATAGAAACTTTGTGTTGATTACCCTGGAAATTCAAGATACATTTTCCATCACACTGAAGTGAACTATCAAGGTTTACAAGCAATACAGAAATCAGTATCCCAAGCTTTTTGCACTTCAAACTAGCTTGAACTGGATAAAAAGATCTGAAATTTCATATCTCATTCTGCCTGCTATCAGAGGGTCCTCTAATGTCAGAGAACTGTGTGATCTGTACCATATGGGCTTGCAAACAGAAAGTTATTGCTATGTCTTAATGGATGTAGAAAACTGCATTATCATGAGCATTCCCCAGTATTGAAGCTGTGTGGGAAGATATGAGACAAAGTTTGCAGCATTTGTTAGCAAAAATTTGTATTAACATTGGTGAATTTCAGTACATTTAGTGAAATTCATTTGAACCATTTCACCTAATACAGTATTAAAAAAAATATTTTAAAGAATCCACGCATATATGAAAAAGGTTAATTTACATCTAAGAAGACCAGTGAAGGCCTTTTCAACATAGTGCTAAAAATGTCTTACGCTCATATACTGCTTGTATTTCATGGCACATGTAGCGTACAAAACACACATTGCGTTGGAATATAAGCACCATGGCCATAAGAAATTAATAAAGTGAGCTCAGAAAATCTTTATTGTGTTATATTTTATATTTTATTTTACTGTGTTTTCCTAGAATGTAAATAAGCAATGAAGATGTTAATTGCATGAATCTGAGAATAGGAAAGGAGGAGGGAGACAGGACATTATTACCTTCATCTATTCACTAGTTCATCAAGATTAAGCAGAGTTTTGTTAATCCTGTCAGCAGAAATAGTCCTGTGCATGCTTCAGCAGAAATTCCTAGTGGTAGTACAACCAACAGGCAAGCATCAGTTAAAGGAATCATGATCAGGTGTATGTGAATCCATAAATGGACTTCTTGCCTGAAACTGTTAAAGCTTTGCTTCAACAGAAATCAGCCTGTCATACTCTTTTGAATCCTTGTGGTTTATTCCCCTTGTGGCAATTAAACAGATTTTAAAATGGGTTTTCCCCAATTAATATAGTATTGCTTGCCTGTTGAGTTCTTTGCTGGCAGCAGAATCCCAGAAGTCTTCAATACATTATATATTTACTCTGTAACTGTATGTAGCATGTTGCCAAATCCACAGCTGGTTATCTTTTAAGTGACATGCTTCACTGCAGTATTATCAGAAGAATCTTGAATTAGAAAGTTTTACAATCTTTTAAGAAGATTGGGAAAAAAGAAAGAGGACAAAATGGCTAGTTACATATAAACAAAATGCAGAAAGCCTATTCTTTCCGGATGCCACTTGGAGCCTAATGTATAACCATAATACTATAACCATATAAACATATATTCCTAGAGCCATAATCTTTAAGTTATATGCCCATAACTACATCAGAACATCCTTTATATTAGTTATATTTAACATGGTTCTCTGTAGGAAGAAATACACTAAAACCACACAAATTTCAAAGAAGGAATATCTGAATGGTGTGTACTTTATACAACAGTAAATGACATTACCAGTTCAATGATTAATATGACCACAATAATTACTAAAGCTATGAATTTAATAAAGGCCAGATCCAATAAAGAGTTTAGAAATATAGGGTTAGATACAGCAATTTGTAAATTGTAGGTGACAGGCTTCTGAGTGGCTGCTAAAACCCAAAATGCATTTTATGCTTAGACTCAATGGATGAAAATAGGCATAAAATAGATCATAGGCCTCTGTCCTCATAATTAAGTGATTTACCCATTAGGTACCAAAGTCAGGTAGAATAAGAATTCAAGGCTCCCACAGAACTCATTGAAATGACACCTAGCAAATTTTGATAGCAAATATTTTAAGTAAAATCTGAGAGGGGATTTTCTAGATCACAATTTCCAGCATAAAACCTTAAACTCACTGAAATCCTATTTCTTGGATCTGGCCCTACAGTTCCATCTACCAAAATATAATAAAGACAAATGAATGGAGACATTGGTCTCACAGCAAAGGTAGTACAGCATAAAATACTGGTATTACCTTAAAGTCCTTTATAGAGGGCCACTTACAACAAAGCCTGGTAGATTCAGAACTATAAAAATTCTTAGTAGAGTAATGCTTCTTATCCATAAAGAGTCCAGTAATAGTGTTACCAGCTATAGTGCTTTTGATCATTATTGTAAAACACCGCAGTATCTATTCATAAAGGCTACTGCTTGATTCACCACTCTGTAACACCAGCTTTTATGCCTCTATAACTACTCTAAGGGTTTTCCTTTTCAATTAATTTAGTACTCATGGCAGGTGCCAGGTTGCAGAATCCAAGGCTCATTACTCAGTCACAGAAGTAATTTCTCAAAGTCTATAGGTTTCCCCACTGCTCAGCAGCTGACCTTGCCCTGTTTGGTCTTTATGCATTGTTGAGGTAATTCAGGCTGCCTGAGATACAAACATGAAGCACTGAGGAGCCAAACTGGAAAACCCATATCTCTGTCTCTGGAATGCTCTTTACATTGGCCTATCAATTTTCTTAATAGCAATAAGAATGACAACCACAATAATAATTTAAACATCTCTTAGCAGCAGAAACCAGAACCCATGGATATGTAGTTTTAAGTTAAAAAAATGAACCGTCAGGCACTTACCTACTCACCTTCTATCTGACTGCATTGTAGGCCATTTTTAACAGGCAGGCAATAGAAAGATCTCCACAAATATATTCCACGGTCTATTAGATATGCCTTTGGATGCATGAAATGGGGACACAGTCTGGAAACCTTCTATTTCCTAGACAGGTAGTCCCATCAGAGCCTGTCATAGAGATACTGGGTTTCATCAAAAGAATTAAGTGCCCAGCATCAGGTTAGGGAGAACTGCTGAGTTGCTAAATGAGCAGAGGGGACCAACCCCTTTCCTCCTTGCTCTGTATACCAATAGAAGAGCACACACTGGACACAGGGACTGGATCACCTTTTCCAGAATACTAGTGTCAACTGAGAAACACAATTTCTCTCTATTGACTAGGACTCTGTGTGCATGTTTACATGTGTGTGTGGGGAGGGAGGGTTAAGTCAGAGGACCACAGTTTTGCAGGGAAAGTGACTTAGTTATGCTTCTAAGCTAGGTGAACTCATCTTTGTACCTCAAACATGATAAAAAAGTAGGAGACATATGAGACCATTTTATCCTTTGTTGAGCTTGTGACATCGAAAATACAGATGAGAAACTTTTTAGAGGTTATAAAAGCTATTTAAAAAGTTAAGAAATTAATCCATTGCATATTAGCTAGGAGCTAACTGCAGTGTATCTGCTTTATCTGGATTTGCTGGTGTTATAAAATACTTCCATATTTGGAAAAAAAGGGAAAAGTATTTCACATAAGCGTTGTTCTTCTTCCCAGCACTTCATTTGTATAATTGTATATCTATGTGTGTTGTGTGTGTGAATATATATACACGTGAGTAATTTTCAGTACTATGAAAAACATATTTCATAATAATAATAATCTCAGTTGGAAAAATCAAACTGATTTTGCAATTGCTGACTTGTAATTATAACTGTTTGTTATTTGGTCACAAGATGATCAAAATTTATCCTAGTCATTCAATTCTAAAAAAGTTTACTTTTACAGGCATAATAATCATAGAAACATAGAACAGCTTGGGTTGGAAGGGACTTTAAAGGTCACTTAGTCCAACCCCTCTGCCATGGGCAGGGACAGGTTTCACTAGATCAAGTTGATGAAAGCCCCCTCCAGCCTGACCTTGAACAATTTCAATGATGGGGAATCACAACTTCTCTGGGCAACCAGTTCTAGTGTCTCACCACCCTCATGGTAAAAAATTTCTTCCTTATATCCAATCTAAACCTGCACTCTTTCATTGTAAAACTGTTGTCCCTTGTCCTGTCACTACAGCCTTTGGTAAAAGGTTTCTCTCCAACTTTCTTATAAGCCCACTTTAAATATTGGAAGGCCGCAATAAGCTCTCCCTGAAGCCTTCTCTTCTCCAGGATAAACAACCTCAACTCTCTCAGCCTGTCATAGAATGGTTTGAATTTTAAGGGTCTGTTAAAAGTCATCTAGTCCAACTGCCCTGCAATGAGCAAGGACATCTTCAACTAGATCAGGTTTCTCAAAGCCCCATCCAACCTGACCTTGAATGTTTCCAGGGATGGGGCTTCTACCACCTCTCTGGGCAACCTGCTCCAGTGTTTCACTATGTTCATCGTAAAAAATTTCTTCCTTATATCTAGTCTGAATCTACCCGCTTTTAGTCTCAAACCATTACCCCTTGTCCTATTGCTACAGACCCGATGAAAAGGTCTTCGCTCTTTCTTCATAGAAGAAGTGTTGCAGCCTTCTGATTGTTTTTGTTGCTCTCCTCTAGACCCACTGCAACAGATGCATGTCTGTCTTCTGCTGGGGGCCCCAGAGATGGATGTAGTACTCCACGTGGGGTCTCATGAGAGCAGAGTAGAGGGTGAGAATCACCACCCTCGACCTGCTGGCCACCTTTCTTTTTATGCTGCCAAGGGTATGATTGGCTTTCTGGGTTACTAGTTGGATCCTAATACATCAGCAGCCCGTGGCTGCTCAAAACTCCATTCCCTTCCCCTGCTAAGTCTATTTTAAAGCTTTCCATATAAGTCTGGCCAGCTTGTTGGTGAAGACCCTCTTGCCCTACTTGGTGAGGTGAATCCCATCAGCTCCCAACAGACCAGCTTCTTAAAGGTAGACCAATGATCGTAGAAGCCAAAATGTTCAGTACAGCACACAGCCACAGAGTTCACCTCTTCCTAAGGCACTTCCTTTGACTGGGGGGCTACAGGAGGACACCACCTGTGCTCCAGATGCTTTTAACTTTGCTCCAAGGGACATATAGTGTCTTTTGATGGTTTTAGGTTGTCTCATTGCAGAATCATTGGATCCTACATGGAATAGAAAGAATGCATGATAATCTGTAGGGTTCACCAGGCTCGGCAGCCTCTCAGTGATGTTGTGAAAGCAAGCTCCAGGTAGGCAGCAAATTCTCGAGAGAAATTGTCTGGAAGGGCATTTCCCTTCAGTGCCTCTCAGTAAGGAATCTCCAATTACTAATACTTTACCTGTTTTTCTGGTGGCACTGGTTCTAATGTAGTTGAGCAGTTGGAGCAACGTTGCGTAGTTAGCTTCCCCTGGATCCTGTCCATTACTCATATGTTCTTCATTCTGCACCCCCCAGAGCATCATATCTGTTATGCAGGGGTACTTTAGGGGAAGGAAGGGGGAAGGTTCTTCCTTCTGCCCCAAGCAGAGACAAGGGTCCAGTCACCTTCATCTCATGGGTTACTTCTTTCAGTCAGTTTGAGGTTGAATTCAGGCTTAGTTTCCCCTTGCACAGTGTTAAGGCAGGGCTGTCACTCAGCCTGGGACAGTGTGCAATACCATGCATCAATCTCCCACTCACATTCCAAGATACTGCGCTGCTTGCTGAGCTCCTCTTGTACCACAGCTACTTCTTTGAAGAGTTCTTCTAGCTGGGCACACTAGGGGCTATGACATCCACCACAGCCTTCAGGTGAAGGGCCTTCCAGGTGCTGGAGCTCCATGCAACCTGAGGTTTGGGTAGCTATTTCATAATAATCATGTCTGCCTAGATGAACAAAAAATAATTGCCAAATATTTATATAATGAAGAATGACCAGTACCTAAATGTGACTTAACCTTCAGTAACGTAGTCTAGTCGCATTATGTGCTAAACCAACTTTTAGTAACTAGCATCTTCAGTGCATGCAAGCAAAATATCTTTTTTAAGGTTTTGAACTAGTTGAATTCAGTAGCTAGTTTATTTAAACTTAAACAAACAAACAAAAATTTGGTTTGAGAAAGCAAGAAGGCTTTTCCAGTGTATTAAAAAAACCTGTATATGAGAAACTAAGATGTATTAGCTTTAAATTCTTCAAGGACACACTGATCAGAAACAATTACTTCAGCACAGTAACTAAAGGTTATAGTCTCTTTGTTTAATAACTTAGTTATTTTTAAATATATGTAGGCATTGTTTATCATAAAAGGCAATTAAAAAACATTATAGAAAACAATGACTCAGTCTTTCTTTAGAAAAATTGCTAAATAGTAAAAAGAAAAAAGTTACATTATTTTTAAATCAAGTTTTTCAGCTTGCTGATTTAAATAATGATTAAAATTGTTCATTTAAATCAGTGAATTTAAATAAAATTAATCTGTCCTACTTTAAAGTAGTTATAAGATCAAAGATTCTTTGTTAACAATGACATTAAATAGTATTAGTTAAAAGGCTAGTTGGTTTATGACCCTTTTCCCAAAATGTTTACCAAAAAGTCTCCTATACAGAAATTATGTAGGTTTATATGAAAAAAGGCTTTTTGTTATGTTTTGTTATTCCCTGAGGAGTTGTTTATTCCTATATTATATTAGAAGCTGATTTTTTTTATATACTTTATTTGGCTTTTATCAGCATTATATTCTTATTGATGTCTTTTAACCTACATCTGAAACCAAACATCAGGAGACCTATCATCTCAGCAATGCACTCAGCAAAAGTTAAAGACCTTAAGAAGAACTTAGGAGTTTTAACAATGAAAAGTAATCAAGTAATCAATTGCTCATTTAATTAGATTTTTCCTAATTCAGGTAAAATTAATTAATGCAATGCTATATTTTCCTCCTACAGTGTACAGGGGGGGATGTGAACATACAGCCAAGAGAATTGCCTGATCAGCGCTTGAAACAGTTAGAGACTTCACCAGTCTCATGTGAGTGCAATTTTATGTGAAAAACTTCTCCTAACTTAAGGGAATTCAGAGATAAGAGAAGTGGTGAGTCCAGAACTAGAAGCTGTGTTGCCTGGAGAGACAGAGAAACTAAGAGGGAAAGGCATGCACTGAGAAGACATTTACGCCATCTCTGGGGACCATAGCTTACATAGTAATGACTGATTACTAAAGCTTTGAAGAGATGTCACTTGTTTCAGAAGTTATATAGAGGGCCTGTAGGTTTCATATAGCTTAGGTGGGTAACACAGTTTGCTTGGAATTGCAGAGTATATTAGGGACTGAAATTAAATTAAATTAAATTTATGAATAAAAACTGAGCCAAATATCATAAGAGACTCAGGAATTGGGGTCTAATGTAAAATCTAGTTATTTTCATATGGGAAAGAGAACAATAACATCAGATAAAGGGTTACAGGCTTATTTTTCAAGTGTTTATGCCTAGAGTTACTTATTTGAAATAACAGTTAGACACATCAGTAGTGATTTTGATCATTTTCACGTTTGTCATGAAAAGGGCACCAGGATAGAAATGCACTAGAAATACAGCAAGCCACATGTCCTGCCGCAAACACATCAAGTTTCTGCATTGCAACCTTCCCACTACCTTTGATCTTCGTAATTACTTTCATGAGAAAGACTATGTGTATACTCTTCATCTTTTGACATGGATGTTAATTACAGAGAAGAAATGGAAATACTAGTTCTGGCTCAGGTCACTATCACAGGAAAAAAAAAGACCCAAGTCCAATTTATGCTTCCAGAGGGAAGTAGAGAACATTTAATGAGACTCTGTTCCCATTAGTTATTAGACTTATGAGACTCCAGTTTGCAAAGAGTTTTCTCTTTCTCATTTTCAGATCAGAAGCCCAGACTCTTAACCACCATGAAAGAAAAGGGAAAAATAAAGCAAAACAAAACACTAGACTGCTCCTGTTCTTCCCTCTACTTTCCCATACTTTGAACAATAGTTCAGCTGACAGTTCTAATAACACTGCCATTCCTTATGAAGTTACCGATGAAAGTGTGGGAAATCATTTTACACTATTAAAAGAAGCAAATTTTGTAATTTCTATGAGCATGACACAGAAGGGAAATCAGTTTCAGATCTTACCCTTTGACTTGTCCTTTAAGATCTCACCAAAATTCTGCCAATGAATATGGTGTTAACTGGAAAAAAATTCAGTTTCTCAGCTTAGACTGCTTTTCTATGAAGACCATTATGGGACTGTCTATAGAAAACAAAGAGTTGGATTGCTTCATCTCTCGGCATAGTTGTTGGTCAAATACGCAACTGGAACAAGACTTAAAAGGTCAAATTTCTGAGCTAACATAAATAATTGATTCCCTAAACAATTACTTTTACAAGAAAAAAAGAAAAAAAGAAAATGCTACAGTTGTTGTCTTTGAACTCTTTAATTTAAGGAGTAACAGAACAGCGCGAGCAAGAGTATGTCTACTTTCAACATCTTCAGGAAAAGGACTCTACGTAAACTTAGACATTACACTTTGGGAAAAGTTTACAAAACATGAAGAAGTTATCAAGAATGCCCTGACATCAAAAGAGAAGAAATTCAAATCTGTGAAGTCTATTTAAAAACTGTATCATGCAGTGATAGGTATAGGAGGGTCAAGAAAAGTATAATAAAGTTGTGTAGGAAATCTATCAGTTCACTGAAGCAAAAGGCAGTAATTGGAATGGAAGAGGGCATTATACATCAGGTGAATAATTTTTCTTTGTACATTTTTTTTACCATAATGTTACTTACATATCCAACATGTACAAATATATTTCAGGTGTTAAAGGGTTAATACAAGAAGACATAAATGTGTCAAAACAGACTATATTTGAACAAAACTATACATTGATGAGCAAGTATTCTCTGGGAGCAAAGGCAATAATATCAGAAGTAAGAAAAAATCAAAATTATAAAAAAAATACCCAATTCATTTAATGCATAGTTTTAGAAATGTAATCCAAGCTGCTATAAGGAATTCTTAAAATAATTGAGGGGTAACCCATGACAGGGTTGAACCAATTTAAATAAATGAAATTCATACTGATTTAGTTCGACTCAACTGTTGTGTGGCCAAAATAAATTCCATGGATTAGGAAAAAATGTTGTTCTGGTTTTAAAATACACTAGGGTGATAAAAGGAATGAAAATCAGCCTGCTTTTCTTTGGTGTCTGGAAAATTGTCTGGAATTTGTAGTAGAAGAGGAAATGCAAAAGTTAAATGCAAAGAAAATAAAACCTGTTTCTTGACTCTGTGAGAGACTTGAATTCAAGCAAAACGAAGTAATATAATTCCAAGGGAAAGGGAAAGGGGAAAGAACAAAGGGGAAAGAGAAAAAAGGAGAGTACATCATAACTGATATGTAAAAAAAATGGTAGTTTGAGGTTATTCCAGACTGAATAATTTCAGAAAGACTTAAAGCCAGGTCATTAGCAGCTGAAGTTTGCTAGAGTTCCTTAGGAGTTGCCTAGCATAGTGTTCCCCAAGGGAAACATGTTTTTCTCAAAAGATTTCAAGAATATTCTTGGGAGTACCTGTACCGAAGAGAAGTAAACTACCACAGTAATGTACTGGTGTAAGACAGGTGAGACCTAAAGGCTCCAAACTCTAAGACTAAGGTGAAGGTACCATAATCACTACATTTCTAAGTCATATACTGTAACAAAGATATCAAGAAATCCATTGAGCAAAGAGCATTGTGTTCATCACTTTACAGTATTGATTGCAAGTAAGTTAAAACAAGTTGGTTTAAAGAATTATGAGCTTTTTTGGTAGCAGAAGTTCAAACATCTGCCAGATTGCAAGACTCACCCAGAAAATAAAAGTGAACTGAATGCAAACTGTATGTCTGAATTGGGAGAGAACAAACTGATGAGCACGGGAGGACAGAGCTTTCAGAAATTAAAATATTTCTGCAACTGTAGATGACATTTCTTGATTCTTAATTCCACCTTCCCTGCAAATGTGCAAGAGTTCCATTCTGCTGGTCTTTACCAAAGGGACTCAGCTTATCTCTTTTTTAAAACATTTACTTTCAGGGGTTGCAGAAATGCAGTATGTGGGTGTGTAATTTTGGAAGTAAGAGGAGCTTAATTGTATGAATTCATTGTAATTGAACATAAATTCCTGAAATCAAGCACATTATTAATATGCAGGAAATGCAGGATTGAATAAAAAATAATATGTACAGAAATAAAAATGGTAGAAAATAGCTGAAGAGAATGATTTATTTTAGGTCACTTTTAAAGTCACTTTCCATCCACTCATTTAAGCAGGCATTTTTTCAAACAGTAACCTCTTCTTATGTATTTAATTTCAGCTGAAGGAAAGGGTTTTACTCCAAAGGTTCCATAGATATGAGTAAATTGACAAAGATTGAATGGGAAAGCATAAAAACAAGAAAGATGGAGAGAAAGTATTTATCTAGGAGGAATATATCTGAAAGGGACTCTGTATAAACTATATCAGTGAGAGATTCACACTCTTTAGTGAAAATACAGCAAAGTATTTTGTCCTGATCAACATTGCTCTTATCATGTCATTCCCAGAGTTTAGATGATATAATACCTTCTGCTTAGATGATGGCACAGAACAATAGCTAAATAAGAAATAAAATAAAAATATCTGTTGCCCTACCACAATCATCTATATATTTATCTTAGCCTATATATATAAATAATGTATGTACTATATATAGATAATTCATATGTCCATTATGTTTAAATCTCTGACCTCAAAGGAAAAGAAAGATCAGTTTATTTACTGGATATACCATCCTACTGTTTGCATAAATGAGAAGAATAATGCTTTGTTTGGTCTTTTTTGACATAAACATAAAATACCTTGTAAAGATCAACCCCCAAAACATATTTGCCTTCCAATGCACACTATATTTCTTTTTTTAATCGTTCTCTTCTAATCCTTTCACTAGATTTCTCTTATTAAAATATGATGAAGCTTCAAAGCTACAAAGCTCTGATTTCTTTCACTGATTGATAGTAAAATAACATAGTCCTGCATCTGTTCCCCTTTCTCACATGGAATAGTAATCTATTCAGGCACTAATTTCAGTGATCACAATGTACTAGTCAGTGAACAAGTTTTATTCCTTTGTAGAAGTCTAGCATAGGCTCAGGTATTGATGAAACCTTTTCTCACTTGCAGAATAAAACAGACATATCATTCTTATGTGAACCTTTGCCTGATCTCTGAAAAATGAGTATTTCTCAAAGTACAAATCTGAAAAAGCAAGACCCTTGAACTGTAAACACTGATTTAATTCTTTCCTATATACAGTAGCACTGAACATCTTGAGAAAGTTGAGTCTGAAATGAAAGTAGCTGCCCTATGCACCTGCCCCTGCTCATATACTTCTTTGTTCTCACCTGTACCTTGGCTTTATGGCTTTGTAATTCAAGAAACTTCCTGAACTCTGAAACATCTTCCTTATTTTGAGGAAGAAAATGGAAATTTTCTGTGCTTATTTTATTTTTAATATCTGTTTCTCAGTTATCACCCTCCTTCTTCCTTATGCACAGGATGTGAATCTCTACTGTGTGGCCTATGAAGACCCTGTGCATATCCATTATTCCTTAACAACATTTTCATGGGAATTGTGCCTGCATCTAACTAAAAAATTAAACTCCATATTCAGGTTTTTAAACTTGCTTTTTAAGTTAGATTGAAATGCAGAAGATAAACCTTAATGTGGTAAATTAGAACAGCTAGGGATATGAACTCAAACTTCACATTATGTATCTGATCTTCTTGATTTACCAAGTTCAACTAAAGCTTTATGACAACCCTATTGATACTTAGTTTCTTCAAGCATAAACTACAAGTTTTGCTCTTAAGGAAAGGCCAGAAACATAGTTTATTTCAAAATGTTTTAGAAAAGATGTCAAATATATTTTCTAATACGTCACTTTCCAGGGGACCCTCTTTGGTGTAGTAATATCATTGTGCAAATGTAATACTGGAAGTTGAGCTAATGTAAGAATAGTGTGCCTGGGATGTTAACTCAAGATAGCTAAAATGTAAGAGTAAGAGCAACCTGGGTCAATGATGTTCAAATTGTGAGCTTTGGGTGCTTTTGACCCTCAGGACATCAAGTTCTGGCTCTCATGAGAGAGGAAGTAAGGAGAAAATTTGCGTACATTTATGAGGTGGAAGTGTCCTGTGAGCCTCCCCTTGGGATTTTATACTGAAGTATTTGAATCATGCTTACTGTTGAGGGGAGGCATTGACAGTGGACATTTGCAGGGGGGCTGCTTAGCAGACTCTGTTAGCAGACTGCATTATTTCTGACATTGACCAGAAAGGCTGTGAGCAGGGGCTGTCCGTTCCTTGGCAGCACTGACTCCCTGGTATCTCTTTTGGAGGAGGGGAAAGTAATAGAAGAAGTTACCTTAACTTTTCCTGAGCTGCAGCAGCAGCTAGCAGAGACAGGGTTTTTTAACAGCTAAGAAAAGGAAGATACATTAATAAGCAAAATTGTTGACCCTTTTTCTCCATTTATTGCTTTTATTTGGTCAGCTACATGGCTTGGTTGAGTTTTCATCTGACTCAGCTGAGACATTTCAGATCAAAACTATGAGGTATGATATTTCACATCAGTTAGCAATAGTTTCCAGCTAATGACAGCTGATGGGTTAGTTCTCATCAACCCACACAATTTTCCCATTACGCAGCAGGCTCTTTCTGTCATTCAGTGTGGGGAAGTACAGAAAAGAAAGATGGACAAGGTAGAAAATCCCTCTTCCCTATGCATATACCTTCAGGGAAATCATGCATTTTTAAGGAACCCTTCAACACTGCCTTATGGAACATGGAAAATGAGCAGACAAAAAAAAAAAAAAAACCACCCACCCTTTTCCTAGGTTTTGACTACTAGGTCGTAGTCTACTACGTGAAGAAAAGCTGGCCAGCATTATGAACAAAGTCAAAACTAGTACTTCTGTGGGTAAGGAGAAATTTTCAGACAAAGCACAAGGCCAAAAAGGTGATTGAAATTTTGTTTCCAAACTCCAGAAACTGCACAAGATGTTCCCCAGAAATAGATAGAAATTAGTGAAGATCCACTATCATACTCTGGCCTACTAAGAAATATTTGCCTATTTTTGCAATCCGTTCTTTGGTAAGACTTCCACATTTCAGTGGAGTCCTGAGACTAAAGGTAAAATAGATTCATAATGGAAGAATTATTGTCCTCTAAGTTAAAAATGTAAGATAATGCGAGATAACAATGGATTATAATGCAAGAAGGTACAAAATGAGACACACCTACCCCCTTTAATAGCAAAACCTCTCAAACCATCCTCAATCCTTTTTTCTTTTCCTTTTTTTGTCATACAGCAGTTCAGGGTATTATTGTTTAACAACTTGTAATTTACACAACAAAACAAATGTTAGCAGCCATGTCTGTATCCCATATCTGATAATCAAATGTTTTCGCATCGAGTGAGATTATACAGCTGTGTGATTTGAATAATTAAATATATTTATATAAACATAAAATAGATTTGGGGGAATGAAAAGGACAGCTGTAATGTCAGTGCATCAAAATAAAATGAGATCATTACCACCATATACTGTAGGAATAGAGGAGGATGAAAACCAACCATAATGATTAGTTGAGTCAGCCATAATGATTTCATTAGGATATATATGTGGAAAGATGAAAGGAAAAGATCACTAACAGATTGCTTGTGAAACAGAAAGAGTGTGAAAGCAGCTGAATGTGGTAATGCTTAAGAAATGAAAGTAGAAATGCTTCAGAAAATAAATATAAACTAAATCTTTTTCTATGTGTAAGATGGGGCACAAGCAAAAGATAAAATACACATTTTTGCCAATTCACCTCAGAGTCATTGATCTCTTTTGAGCATTGAGCCTAATGAGGCAAGTAGGAGAAAATTGTAATGGGTCTTGCATGTTCGTATTGCTGGGCTTGGATTATTGTGTAGAACTAAATCATATTTTCTATAGAAAATTCTTTCAAATAATAGCAAGATTCTACTACAAATAAGATTATGGATATTATTTTATAATGAAGAATTCCTGAGCTTCTTTAACTATAAATAAATATGCATTATGTCAACTCCACAAAGACACACACACCCCTTT